>JAQFZH010001955.1:0-18521 GCA_034695485.1 Entomobrya nivalis
TCAAAAATTCAGTTTGCAAAAAACAACTGAAAATGACTGAAAGATGTTACTGATGAACAAAAACATGTGCACAGGCAAATTCCGAAGGTTTAAATTATATTTGAAATCAATTATCTATTTTTTATACTTTAAAATGAATATTTTAAAAATAATTTACTGAGAGGAACACAGCTTGAGCTCCTACTCTGTATGCCTCCTCTGAAGCTAGGATTATATTAGATTAGATGAGAACTTTATTAGCAGCAAATTATAACTACTAACATGTGTAACAACGTGTCAGTATACATAGAGTACAACCGTTCTTGATACAGATACATAAGATGGCAGAAAATAAAACAAAAAATATTAATATACAATTCCTTTTACATTACAGTCATTAAACTTCTAAACATTCATTCAGCCTAGTACAAATATGTACTACATCTCATACTAATTGGGCATTTTTTTATTTTCTCTTTATGATATTTAGTTACCATTTTCGTCAAACTCTATTACTTTTGTCGAAATTAAGTTATTCCAATTTTTTACACATTGTTATAATAAGTAAATAAAAATCTATTTACCTTTCTTTGTATTTTTGTATTACTTATAAAGTCATAGTTATACAATATACATATACCATAGTCCACTATATTTAATACAAATGCTGATAAAAATGTTTTTTACTACATTTTCAATTAATACTCGCTTGTAGGTACGCATTCTTTTGATTACTCCATTTATCTTATTTTCAATTGTTGTCATGTGTCGTTTGAAACCAAAATTGCCATATCCCTAAATACTTTTAAAAAATCCACAAATTCTATTGGTGATCCATTAATTAAAAGCAGTTCTGTGTTGCATTAGATTTCCTTTGATATCATGTGCTTTGTAGAAAAGCATAGCTTTCGGGGTTTCCACGTTTATTGTAACACAATTTTCTTGACTCCATTTGTCAACTTTTATTAAACAATTTTGTAGTTTTGAAAATATATCATTCAGATTAGTTGCATCCACAAAAACAACTAAATCTTTGGCATACAGATTGTAAGGGAGCTCGATGACCAGGTCCAGGTGGAACACAATAATTTATGTCATAATATTTACTGTTAAAATTTCCATTAATTATTCTAAATTTTCTTTCTGTAAAGTAATTCCAAAAAAGTTTTACCCTGTAAGGCTCTATATTGAATTCGTTCATAGTTTTTTCAATCCATAAAACTCTATTCATGATATCATATGCCTTCCGAAAATCGATGTATATAGCCTGTTACGTTATCCACTTTATGACATCATGATCATCACGTGATCATCCTTGTATTTAATACTCAATCATGTCATTAATATGTAAACATCATTGTACTTAATATTAGATTGTTATTGTCTTAATTACTGACGCATCATGTCAGGTTGTACCAAATTTTGTAACCTTAATTGTACTATTTCGTACCACCTAATTGAACTAACCAATCCCGTATTTACTATAATTGTCATCGCACTTAATGCGAATCTTATGTGATCATGAATCTTGATTAAGGTACTTTGTAACGACTCATTTTGGTATAAATACCCTGTGATTGTCCCATTACAATCACTCACCAACAAGTGGTCTAAAGCACTTCAATAACAAACTATTATCATCACCACCACCACCAAACCCTTCCTGCCATTGTTCTTATCATTGGCATTTATTCCCATTCAATATTTATACGGGGTTTACGGAGCTAGGGGCTCAACCTTTTTACAAGCCAGTGGCTTACCTTTTCTTTTAACAAGTACGTTAAAAATATTTTCTGGCAGTAGGGATACTGCCGTCTCACATGATCTTTTTTTCCTAAAACCATGATGTGCGTCACAGCAAAGGCTCAACAATTTTGTTAAATCGATTAGAAATAATTTTCTCCAACACTTTTGTTGAAAAGGATGAATAAAAAATTGCTCTGTACGAGCTAGCTTGTGACATTTTAGCATTTCCTTTATGTAGAGGCATGCAGTCTGCTAAAATTATGTTCAATGTGAAAATTGATGTAAATAACACACAGATTAGTTTGTATAATATAGATGCGTACTCCCTATAAATCCTTAGCGGTATGTTATCCTTAGCATTATTACAATTTTTCCTTTGAAAAATACATTTATGTATTTCAGTCTCGTTGTATTCAACTTTTTATGTACTTTGAATTTTGTCGCGAAATATTGAGAATCATATTGATTAAAATTATTGTCAACTAATGAAATGTCAAAGGTTGATTCCTCCAAAATGTACTCATTTGACAATAACTTACATATATTTTCGTCGTCAATGACGATATTTGTTTCAAAATTTACCAGCTTTGCTTTTGGTGGCCTCTTTTTTAGCAGAAATTAGTTATAACATTAAATACGCCCCAACAATTTTCTGATTTGACTGATTCTTGAAATTTGTCCCTTAAATATCGTTTTCTTGCATTTCATTGACTCATAGTTGCGATATTTTTGTCATACGGAATATTTTCTACATTCGGTTCTTTAATTGAATTTATTTGTAATTTGTCTCTTATTTTACCTAACTTTTTTACTTCAGCACTATACCATGGTACGTTGTTACCTTTTATAGTTTTAGTTCTTAGTGGTGCATATTAATAAAGAATTGCAATAATTTGTTTCTCAAAAATAGGTGCACTTTGCGAAGCTGTTTGGGTTTTTTAGAAATTTCCAGTTCATTTTTAATATATTGTAATCTTCCTAACCTAGAAATCTCTTAAACTAGAAGTCTAGTAGAAATTGAGTGTAGCTCAATTTCCCCTTCTAGAACAAATTCGATTTCTGAATTTATTTACCATTGGAAATAATATGGTAATTAATAAGTGATGCACAATTAATAATAATTGTGCATCACTGCACCCATCCGGATCTAGTATTATGACGCACGTAGATACGCACCCGTATTAAATAAATCCTTGTGTTACCTTACAGTTCACACTATTGCACCGCATGAATATCTAATGATTTGTATGCTATTTTATTTGTATTGATTTTAATATGCATTCTGTGTACATCTCAAGTAAGCTAATTAATTGGGATCATGAGTGCCTAAAATTATACCCAATATTTCCCCCTTTTGTATTCACTTATATTATTCCAAATTTTATTTAAATACCCCGCATTTTGTATTGTAAAACACCTTTTATAACACAACAATCTTCCGATTCGCATTCAGTTATTACAGACCATAGTTATCATTTGTAGATACTTACGTTTGACTAAAAAACGAGATGATGATCTGACCCACCAAAGCTCATTCCACCACAATTGTATTTTTCTGGTTTGTTTGTATATATATGATCTGTCAAAGTTTCGAGTACTCGAGCAAAATATTCTCTTAAACTTTCATTCACTAGATCTGGTGGACAATATACCAGACACACTATTGTCCTTTTAAGCCTTCTTTTACTAATTGTAATGCATTGAATTCCACGTATTGTGGTTTCCCCTACGGGAGTTCAATGTTATGAACTAAACATGAATATTGTACGTAAAATGCCGATCTTCCATCTTCTCTACCTTCTCTGTCATATCGAAAAAGATTGAAATTATCTATTACTAGTTCTTTTGAATCTGTACGTTCCTGCAGTTTTGTTACAGTGATACCAAATACTAAAATGTTATCTTCATTATTTAACAGCTCATTTACTTCAAACAAATTGGATCTAAGTCCATTAATGTTAATGCGTAAATTGTCTGGTACACAGATTCTTCAAATAACGGCATAGGAGCACTGCTCTGTCAAGAATAACAAGGTCAAGAGCGTGTCATCGCATACGTCTCACGTATGATGAACGTGTCAGAACAAAACTATGCGACTTCCGAAAAGGAATGTCTCGCACTTATATTTGCGCTCGACAAATGGAGGGAATATTGCTATGGTCGCAAGATCATCGCTTACACTGATCATTTAGCATTGCTCAGTCTTTTAAAAACTAAAAATAGTAAGAACCTCCGTCTCGCTCGGTGGATTCTTTCTATTCAAGATTCGGACAGAGAGATCCATTACATGCGTGGTAAAGCCCTGCTTCATGCCGATGCATTAAGTAGAGTTCTACCATTTGAAGAAAAAACAACGTTCCGTGTCCGTCCTTCTACTTCTTCAGTAAGTGATCCAGCTTCACAGTCAGTCAACAATCTTGTTTCATTGACTAACGGTCTTACTTGATAGAAAGTCAGAAAAAGGACATTGAGTTATGGAGTCTAATAGAAAATCTTATAAAAGAACCTACCCATAAGAGCGTAAGAAATTATAAACTTATTAATGACATTTTGTATTATGAAAATCCAGTGAATCACAAACTATTGATTTGTATCCCTTCATCAATGATTACTGAAATTTTGTATGCAAACCATGACCACCCGATGTCCGGTCATTTAGGTATTGATAAACCAAAAGATTAAACAAAAATATTATGTGAATAATTTCAAGGATTATGTATACAAGTATGTACGAAAATGTGTTGAGTGTGCTAAACGCTCTTCGAATAATTATAAAAAGGTTGGTATGTTACAAGAAGGAGAAATCTATCAGTTGTTTGACAAAATCTATTTAGACACAATCGGTCCAATTACCGAAACTAACAAAAAGAACCAGCATATAATTGTATGTATAGATTTCTTTTCTAAGTATGTTATTACAAAAGCTATTAAGTCTATCAACGCTGTGACAATTGCGAAGTTCCTGATGGAGAACGTCTTCTTGATGTTTGGTTGCAGCCGGGAGATTGTGATGGACAATGCGCGGATTAACCATAGTAAGGTGATGACAGAGTTATTAGCCAGATTGGGTTCCAGACCCAGCTATATCATCCCGTATCATCATCAAGCTAACGCTGTGGAAAGAGTAAATCGGACGCCCCAGGAGTCTTTGTCTTAATACATCAACAGCAATCAAACTGACTGGGATAACATCTACCTATTTGTACGTTTGCTTTAAATACTGCCGTACATGCCAGTACCTAGTATAGCCCGTATCAAATAGTTTTTGGTAGACAACCAAACTTACTCAAAGCCCAGCGGAAGTATGCGTCTCAATACAATGCCAAACGTGTTGAGAAAGATTACCCAATCGATTCAAAAGTAATGATCGCTGACACTATGCCAAAGCCAGGCATGAGTCGTAAACTGTCCCCGATGTTCATGGGTCCGTTTAAAATTGTGAAGCAAATAGCACCACTTCACTACAAGTGAATCAACTTCCGGGTCCCTGGTACTAAACCACTTATCGTTCATGTCAACCGAATGAAACCCTTTGGCGCTACAACACTACTTGATCCCCAAACATCAATTACGAATGGAACTACCTCCAAAATACCCACACTTCAACCCGTACCTGAAGATGACTACAGTTCAGACGAGTCCGAGGACATGACGCAGTTCAACTATAAACCGCCTTTGGCAGCTTTACAGAAAAAGTCTCCTCACTCTTCTAACTCTCTGTCACTCCGTACTATACCTTGCGCCGCATCTACTCAAGTTCGAGGTCACGTTCCTGATCAAGTTCGAGTCCCCGTTGGTGATCCCGTTTGAGATCCCGTTCGAGATCCCAAACCTAAAAAACCCTCCAAACGAAAACCCAAAAAGTCCCATACTACTTTAACAACATCAGTTCCAGCCGTTACTACAACTACGCGTTCTGGTAAACAAGTTAGAATTCCTGCTAGATTTAATTAATTTTCTTTTATGTTAATTTTAGTAGTTAGATTTTTTTGAACGTTCCGTTTAACAACACGGAGGAGGATGTAATATTTCTACATCATAAACTAAAAATCTAGTAGAAATTGAGAGTAGCTCAATTTCACTTTCTAGAACAATTTCGATTTCTGTCTTAATTCATACGAGAAATATTATTGTTGTACATCGTTGTACTGATGAATGCCTATTTCTCTGACGCACGTAGATACACACCCATAGTAGATAGTCAGTAAGTAAATATGTTATTGTTGCACTTTCGTTCTGTTCCGTTTCACACTACTGCACCGCATGAATATCGAATGATTTCAAATGTTATTTTTTTGGTATTAATTTTAATATGTATTTTATGTACATCTCAATTAATCCAATTAATTGAGATCATGATCACCCTAAAAATGTACCTAATATTATCCCTTTCTGTATTCACTTTACATTTAAGACTTTTCCCATTTTATATAAATACTGCGCATTCATGCTGTAAACGTCAGTATCGAACTCTGTTCTCTCCTAAAAAATATACTCTTTTTATAACTACATCATCTTCTGTTTTCGCCGTCAGTTTTCTTAAGACCATAGTTATTCTATACTACAATTCTGCTTTACCTTAAGCTACCCTGGTTAGGACAAGAACCCTGCTACCATTATATGCACATGACCGAGCCAACTTATGTTCGACTATCCCTTACAATTTTCCTTCATAATTGAACATTGCATATAAGTGAGGTTTTCCATTATAAGTAAACGAGAATCATAAAAGTGCAGACAAAAGGCACATAAACATTCCGTGCACACATAAGCTTCGGCAAAATGCGTTTGCTCTATTCTGTGCACCCTAACTTTCAAAACTATTCCATAAACTGCATTGAATATGTAATATGTAAGAACGCATCTGTGGCCAGCTTGTTTCTTACTTGTTATCGGACCACAGATATATGTTCTTTTAAATTCTTTTTCTGGCATGTTTTATTTTAAACTTGTACGCATGAATGATGGTAGTAAATTTGAGTAAAATTAAATAGTTAAATTTAATATTTTTGAATTTTTAACTGAATTTATCATATTGGAAACAATACGGCAATGATAGTAAGATGTACGGTTCAAAGGTGCCTAAAATTAATAACAACCGAGAAATTGATGATGTCGTGTCTACTGCAGTCAAGAAAATAGATCCAAAGCTTATCTTTGGTGAACGATTCAACGAAACGAATCTTAAAAGTAAGGTTAGAGATTTGTTGCAATTCGCAGTACATTGTAAAGCCAGCTTTATTGTATATTGTATAGGTGATTGTTGTACTTAATTACTGGGGTCATACACTCTAGCTACTGCAGTATACTGTGACATGGCTTGATGAAAGTATTGTAAAGTACAGTAACATTAATCGATTTGAACCGATTTACTCATATTTTTGACAATATTTAAGACTTTAGTATGGAAATATAGATTTTGAACTACGCTGATTACAAGAATGATAATAGTTTAGCTTCAAGATGTATACCGTAGAACTTGTAGTAAGAAAGTCATACTTGCCAAAGGAAATTTAAAGCGGGCCACCTTAGCGAGTGATTGTCATTGCCTAAATCGCCGACTTTGTTCAGAAGTCACGGCAAAAAAATCAAAGGCTGGGTCGGAAACACGATTTCAAGGATTGGAAAAAGAGACGAACTTCATAACATATAGCTTCAACAGTTCGACCTTTTTTGGTAACCACCGATTTTTTGGTAACCAAAGTCATTCAGTGACCGGTTCTAGTAGGGTAAGCGTGTACACAACGGTGAAGGTCCACAGTGTCATCTTTCCTTATTAATAAAGACTTTTATCAGTAATCATGGCTTTTTACATATATTTATTTTCAAATTTTTCATCAGATATTTTCCCTGACAATCGCATATCGTGCTTTCATAACAAACTTCCCTTTAGCATTAAAGAAAAAAGTTGATCACGAGGCTGCTTTAGCTAAAATCTCATACATGGAGTTCTTTAAGCAATTTGATAAAACAAAGATTCGTACCGTAAAAATAAGCGTTATTGACGATGTTGTAGAATTTAGAATAAAAACATACATTATAGTACTTTGGAACACCTTATTGACGAGACTAAATCTTCTACAACAAAGCAATTTAATGAAGATTTTATTGATAACTATCCTAACAGAAATCGCGTAGTCATAAATCCTGCTGCAATTAAAAATTCGCTATACATTTCATTTCCAGAACGACTTGCGAAGGCGCTTGAAATTGATTATTTTAATTTCACAAATCAAACAAGAGAAAGATTTTACAGAAAATTAAACGGTTTTAAATGCACTAGTTCCACTTATTCGAATGATCCCCATATCTGAAGTCGAAAGTGAGACAGTTACAGTAACACCATCACCTCACTACGTAAAAGTTTTGAAGTCACAAATTGAAACCATTTCAAATTTCCTTTGCAAATAGTTTGGTGATGAGATACCTTTCATGAAAGGTGATTGCTCAGTTACATTAAATCTCAGACAAAAGACAGATAAGATTTCAGTTGATTTTTACAATCGAGGTTAACGTTACCAATTCTATTTTCAAACATCCGACGACTTTGATCTCTGCTGGAATGACAAGTAGCGGTAAAAGTACCTTTCCAAAGCATTTCATTCAGAACATAGCTACGTTTATGCACCCCTTCCAAAAAGCATTTAGTTGGTTATTGTTTTTATTTTATGGTAAACTTTGGGTATTTAACTTTCCCTGCTAACAATTGTTCAAGATTTTGCTCTTCCCATACTGGTCTATAACCGCAAACAAAATATTTCACTCACTTCACTCATGATGCAACTTGCTGTTGCTGAACAGCTGTCTGTAGCATTTCCTTACGTAATTTGATTCATTAAATGACCAAATTTTAATCAAGAAGATGATTAACATTCTAATTATCTTGTTGCTTAGTTTTATTCTATCACATTTAATTCAAGTAGCATTTGAAGCACTTTGGATTAAACTGTGCCTTCTCAATTTCCTCAAATTCAGTGAGTCCCCAAACATGTGATGCATAAAGAGCTGTAGGCATTATTATACTATCAAAAAATTAAAACCTTCCTTTATAAATATTTTCAACTGCACCTATTGCCCTTTTGCCTTAAAATTTAAATTCTTTTGCTGTCTCTTTAAAAAGCACGTTCTCTTAGAAATTTGCTTCTATGTATGTGTAGTTTTACACAACCCTTAACTCATCTACAGTAAAGCAAAACTTTTTATTCAAATTTCTTTGTATTCTCCTGAATTTCACCACTTTAGCCTTGTCAATTTTTACCGTAAGTCCTAGCTCGTCAAAATATGGTTGCAATAAATCTAATTTATTCTACAGTGCTGTCGCGCCAGGGGCTACCACCGCTACATCATCAGCCAACATTAAAAGCGAAATCTCTGTGTCTGCTACTTTTATCCCCGGGATCTGACTGTCATTACCAATGTCTTCTTTGTCCGATATAAACAGTTAAAAGAGCAACGGGCTTAGGGATTCTCCTGTAATCACAATTTTATCACTGTGTGTGTCTCTAATTCTTACTAAGCTATATGCTGTTTCATACAATTTCTTTAAAATTCTGATTATTTCCAGGCACACCAATTTTATGCTACTTGGCATTGGCAAAACCCATTTGGCTCTTTTTTGTATTAAAGTTTTAAACAATTTTAATATTGTGTTCAAAAGAGATATAGGTCTGTCATTCATGGGGTCATTCACATCTTCTTGAAAAATATTTCTGTTTCTGGAACTGACCACACATTTGGTGTTTCTTCAGTTTCCCACACTTCATTTAATGGGGACAAATTTGCTCTGAAATTTAAAGGCGCTATTTTTCAAAAATTCAATTTTTTGAGAGCCTAATTCAACTCAATTAGGTTGAATTTGGATTATAGTTCATACGATCCTACATTTGTATAGCTGTTCCCAATATTCTGCCCTTTTCCCTGTATGTCATTGTAAAATTCAATCCACACAGATTTACTGATCTTTTTCTCCTCGGGTAACTTATTCTTACACCGTTTTAATATTTTCCAAAACTCATTGTCATACTGAATCTTAAATATCACTTGGAGCTGCTTATAATATTGACTCTTGTTCATCTTTATGAATGAATGAATGAATGAATTTATTAATAAAACGAAACCCTCTTTCATCTTTATAAACTTTGTGTATTTACTTCTTGTTGCTATTCTCAAATATTGTATCCATTTTCTTTTGTTTACAGCCTAAGTCAAACCAGACTTTATTGTATACCCCTCAAGTACTGTTAAAAACAAATTAAACCATATCACTATTTTCCGCAGCTTTATGTATTGATTCTTCGATTTCCCCATAGCATATTCTCTCTGGTTAAGAAGGCAACCATTCTACTTTATAATTATCTGCTATGCATTTTTTCCTTATTAATCGTTTTCTAGCTATTTCTGGATTATTTCTCTGCTTATCGCGCAATGTTCAATGCAATAGCAAAATGTTCATTTTCTGTCCAATCTAAGACTTCAAAAGATAATTTTTCAGCTAAAGCTATGTTAACGAAAACTAAATCAATATCACTAAATCCTTTATAATTACTAAACTTACTGTTACCTTCTGTACCCTCATTTATTCTGCCATTTAATACCACTAATTCTTCCTCGCTCATTCTATCTTATATATGTTTACATTTAGGTGTGAATTTTTTATCCTTAGAACATCTAGCATATGAAACTTTGTTGCTTTGCATTCACCTTGCTTCCTCGCTCCAATCGTTCAGTTCCTATATTCTGCAATATTAATCTTCCCATATATTAAAATCTCCTGTAATAATTACGTTCCCCACTGCATTTCTCATCCACAATTCTTGTTTTGTCTCTAGTATATGATCAATGATATTGTCATAATTTCCATTTTAGATTTTTCTTGTCCTTGGCAACCGCTGCTATAAAATGATTATCTCTTATACTATCCGCTATAACCAGAAACACATATTTATTTTTTTAAAGCAGACCACTACTGGGCCTACCTAAACTTGTTTCTTGGGAAGCTTTGCTATCTAATGCAAACAAATTATTTAACCCACTTATATTTATTTGTTTTTTATGCCAGGTTTCAACAAACGCACATATTTAGGGTTTTTTAAGTTCATTTCTTATGTTTATGCCTAAATTAATTATTCTATTTATACCACTGATGTTCCAGAGTAGACTCGATATCAATACATTAGTGGGCGTGTAACCTGAGGTGATCTTGGCTGCTTTTGGCTGTCTGATTCCCACCATTCCGTCTTTGAATTCAACTCTTTATCATTTTTACTTCCTTGGGAATTAGCATTATACTTTATTCTTGAATACTCTTCGCAAGCTGCTGTCTGTTTTCTATTCCGCATCTGCCACAACCTTGAATTCTGCCCTCAAAAAGCATTTTAATACCTGGAACTCCAACCAATTTATAACAAGATAACTACTACATCTCCCATTATACATACGTTTGTTCAAGGGGTTGAGAACATGTGATAACTGTCTAGTTATATTTGTTGATCAGCAATGTGAAAATATGAACAGCAAAATTTTACAACAAACATTTCTCCGTAAAATCCATCATCGGCAGACAAGTGTCTTTATTTTATGCCAAAATCTATTCACGAAAGGATAATTCAGCAGACATCAGAGACATCATTACGATCATAAATACACAATATATTATCATAATATATAAAATATCAATATCTTTAAGTCTATCTTGAACAGTACGAAATTTGGGATACCAAATATTCCCAGAACATACTCGTTTTTACCAGAAGCTCATAAAAACGCCTCACCAAGTCCTTACTCATACTTACTTATCATTCTGGCTGCGGAATGTGATGAAAACTAATGAGTGCAAACAGGAATACTATCATACTACGAGGAAAATATCATTTTTATTCCAAAATGAATTTCGACAATTAGTAAATGCAATCTTAGAATGAGTGTTTAAAAGCTCTAAAAGGGATAGGAAAACTTGTCCTAAAAAGCCACAGCAGATAACATTCGATCGTTCACTAAAATTGAACATTAATTACACATCACAAACGACGAAAAATTAAAGTGATTTAGAAATTCAATAAGAGACCTTGCTGCAAAACGAGTAGGTGTAAAAAAGATGCGATCAGTTTTCTACCGTTATTACTTACACCTGTACATCAGCAGCTGGAACAATAGCGGGAAAATGTCTTGCAGAGGAATTAGGATTTAATTGGCTAGACAAATGCGATTATTTTCCGATGTGTATGAGAAGTTCATCCCTTTAGCAATTTAGGTTTTAATTCAGTGTTAAAGCGAGGTGCTAAAGGAGTAGAACTTCTTGCAAAAGCATATTCCTGACGATATCAAATTACAGATGGTTTCAAACTTGTTGAATACAACTCTTCAAAACCTAGAACATACGTCGTCGTCAAAGAACTCGCATGATAAAATACACCTTAAGGCAAGCCGTAAGGATAATTCAGAAGACTTAATGTCAGAGAATAAAATATCATCAAATACACAATCAAGGTTACAAACTTTAACTGTTGATGGTTTGAAGCTGTAGGAAGACTTGCCTTCCGGTTGGGAATGCAAATGCAATATTTTTACTTCAAGCTTTAAAAAGTACACCAAATCTAATATTATGGGACGATAACGGGACCTAAACGTTTGAAGCCTTTTGGAAGCCTACATTTCTTTTTTACAATTTCTGATTTTTGTTTTCAAGTAAAAACTTAAATTCGTCAAAATGGTGAAGTGCTGCGATCCGTATGATATAAACATTCCAAGTCCCAGAATCGCCAAGCGAAGAAAATTAGTGACTTGGCCCGCTGTCGTGAACTGTTCCCAGCCTTCCAGTGGAGTGCAGAATTAGAGCTATGTCCACGCCGGCGTTTAGAAATGCTGGACGATTACAAGAAACTTGCAGTCAGTAAAGCTTGTGTAGAAATTGCAACAAAAAGACCGAAGTTCGCATCAAGTTCAACTGAAGCAGGTCCGTCCACTTCCACTGGTGCCGTTACATCAACATCCGCTGGAGAAGTACCATCTACTTCCATTGGTGCGGTTCCATCTATTTCCACTGGTGCAGTTTCATCTACTTCCACTGGTGCAGTTCCATCTACTTCCTCTGGTGCAGTTCCATTTACTTCCACTGGTGCAGCTCCATCTAGTTCCGTTTGTGCAGTTCCATTTACGTCTTTAAGCCATCCTCAAATTAATCCACCAGAAGATTTCCAACCTTCTGCCCCCATGTGTGGAAGGATTTACCCAATTCTTCCTTCTGATGAGGAGCCATCAACCTCAAAACAAGCGTCTGGTAATATTTTTGGTTAAAATAGCTAAATTCTAATGATATTTTTGTATTTAACCTAGAAAATAATGTATATACTATTGAATTTACTTTACAGCGCGACAATTGCCGTATAATCCAAACGTGACTTCACGGCCAGAAAGTGTTGTTGCCGGCAGTGTTGTGGCTGGCAGTGTTAATGGAACAGAAAACTCCCAAAAGTCTTCATCAACATCTAGTGATACTACTCGACGTGAAATAAGTGAAAAATTAAACAAAAGTTTGCAATCTATACCCATTACCCCCACTAGGCCAAGTGATATTACAAAACCTAGTCTTTTACATAAAAGATTGCGAAAATTCAAAAAATCTGCTAGTACTTCCTTTGAGAAGGTAACTGGAATTATGGCAAGCCCAGAAACAAGAAAATCAAAAAATGTTTATATTGCACTACTCTGCTCAACGAGTTAGCAGTGAAGTACAAGGAACAGAAATCAAGGGCAGAAAAAATAAACATATTACATGCATACCCAAACGATTTACGATTCCAAAAGTTGTTGCAAGTACTGGATGTTCTCAATACGTTGCAAGAGTTGCAAGCAAGCTAAAAAATACCAACAGGGCATACTGCGCCCCCGATCCTATTCGGGGAAGACCAATGGATCCTGATCACATAAAGATTATCGAAGATTTCTAAACTCATGATGACAGCAGCAGAGCAGTCCTTAATCAAACTATTGAAGTAAAACTGCCCAACGGTGATAACGATAGAGTAGCTGAACGTCTTATTCTTCACAATCTAAATGACCTCTATTTGGATTTTAAACATAAAAACAACAATATTACCGTTTCGATTTAAAAGTTTGCTAAACTTCGACCACGAAATTGTGTATGGCCTGGATTTCGAGAACATCATGTAACATGTGTTTGCAAAACTCACCAAAATTTTGAATTCCTATTAGAAGCATTGGACTCAAATTTATCAGTTCAGGATTTTGTGAAAAGCGCAGTATGTCAAAGTGAAGGGGATATGAAAACAGACTGCTATCTTGGACTATGCACAGAATGTCCAAAGTCTTTGTTCTTGGATGAAGTATTGAAAGTGATAGAAGATGACGACGAAATAACCTGTAATCAATGGCTTCGTAATGATTCTACCGAGATGCGTACAACAACAATGAGCAAGGAAACATTCTGCCGCACGTTCTTGGAGCATATTCCGAAAATAATCGAGCATGAATAAGTCACGCAAAAACAAAGGACTGTTCTGCGCCCCCTTCGTGAGAACACTATTAAAAACCAGGCTGCTATAACATTTCAAGTTGATTACGCCCAAAACTATTCATTTATAGTCCAAAATGCTGTCCAGGTATGTTAAAATACATTCTTTTAAAAATATGACATCGTTTTTAAAATGCATATTTGTGGAAATATAATTTTAAATATAATTAATAAGTTATTTTATTCTCTATTTTTATTTTTATAGGGATATCATTGAAACAATAAACAAGCGACCGTTCACCCATTTGTGGTACACTACTGGGATGCTGAGAAGGAGTGTATAGAGTACAAGGCATACTGCATCATTAGCGATGAAATGTCCCATGATGCCGACAGGTTTCATGTCTTCAGGTCTGCTGTCATCCCGGAAATTTTGAAAGATATAAAAGCTCCAATTAAAAAGATTTATTATATATCTGACGGGGCAGCGGGAAAATACTTTTTTTTTTTAAATTTGTCTAATCTTATGCTGCACAAGAATGATTATGGTTTGGATGCTGAATGGCATTTTACCTCCACGAGTCATGGCAAGGGAATGTCTGATGCTATGAGTGCCGTCGTCAAGTGCACATGTCGACGGGAAAGCTTGAAGCCTCACCGCAATGTTCGAAATACTGACGAAATGTTTGAGTACTGCACATGTGACCTTTCTTCTCCAGAACTACAGTTTATTTACATTTCAAAAGAATCAGTGGCTCTGCAAAGGCCAATATTAGAGGATTGTTACAAACAATTTAAGACAATCTTAGGAACTAGAAAGCATCACATGTTCCGACCCAACGAAAACGGAATGATGGTAATGGGAAGAACATCAGATTCCGAAGTTCTGGTTGAAATTGATTTTAGAACCGTCGAAATAACTTCATTTAGTGCTGATTATGTAAAACTTGGAAGTTTTTATGCGTTTTACGAAGGTTCCATTTATCAAGTTGGATTACTTGTAGAAATAGATCCAGAAGAAGGCGATGCAAAATTTCAGGTTCTAAACCTAAATCGAAAAACACGCATAACTAATTGGCAAGAACCACTTTTATTCACTGTTATTTCTTACCGGGATATACTAATGGAACTTAAAGATCCAGATACTGAGAATGGGTCTAACAAGGTATAGTCCTTTGGTGCCGCTCCGATCCAGACATGTGACTAGGCGAATTTAAGTCATAATTTAATGTATATTAAATATCCGTATTCAATTTTCTGTAAAACTAAGATTTGGTTTTGTATAAATACTGATGCGTATAGCAGTTTGGCAGTCATGAATTAACGTTCACTATCTTGGCATTCAGTTATACTTATGACGTATTTCATTCACCAAGATGCCTAAAAACTTAACTTGCAACATTTAAATCATTTGTAATTTGGAATATATATGGTTTCAGGACATTAAGTTTAATGCAATCAATCGTGCACGGTAATAAAGGCTAAAGGTACCAGAACCTTGTATTACCTAATGTCAGTTTTACAGAAAACTGAATACGGATATTTAATCTACATTAAATTGCGACTTTAATTTGCCTAGTCACATGTCTGGATCGGAGCGGCACCAAGGGACTATACCTTGTAAGTGCAAAATCAAAAAGGACGAAATGGCAGCCATTCGTACTAAAGTTAATTTATACAAAGCTGCACGTACATGACGAGTATGCAATTTCATTTATTTATGCATTTGTTTAATATAAAAATCTGATATTATACTATGAAAAATATTGAATACCAGTACTTATAATTTGTACCAGGCTTTGCATTTAATTTGTTTTTGCCATCATATCAACAATATGCATGTTAGTGCCATCAGCGTACAAAATAAAAAATATAGTTCACAATTAAAATGTTTACCTTGGAATGCTTTAACTTATCATATATATTGGGCGCATCAATTGAAAAAGATTACCAAACATTGTGGCAGCCTCATGAGTCTATATCTTTGGTGGGCATATTACTTAATGGGCATTGAAAAGACTGATGGTAGTGGAGCACGAGCGACACGCAGCTAGCTAGCTGTACGACCTTTTCTACTTACTATATAATTCTCAGTGTACGTATAATTATGCATCCAAGAGGTCCGAATACAAAAGTACCTCAGGAGGATTACATCTCTACATATATGAAACCAAACCTTAAATGCATTTCGAATTCAATCAGTAGAGCAGAATATTTTCTGTATACATGAAGACGTCGGAGATAATCCCCAATGTTGATGGCTGCTTCTCTTACACATCGACCTTTTTAGAATGTTTACACTTCTAAAAATCACTTTACGTTTCAACGTCAACAGCAGAAACAGGCATGCAACTTTTTCACATGTATGCATTAGGAGGTAATCCTTATTCATGTTTTAGCTTAAGATTCCTTTCTGAAAATGCCTGAAGGTACTTAAGAACTTAAGTACTGACGTTGGGCTTAAAGTTCTCCTATTACATACATACATACATGGGCTTAAAGTTTAAAAATATTTATGGTTGTGCAGCATTTGAATACAAACTACTATGCCTGTGTATGGTGGGAACATGCATGTCACCCAAAGTATGTTCAGTTGAACTCAAATCTCAACTCAAGTCCGCCGTATAAAAGTTCAAGAGTTTCTGAAATCGAGCATCAAATTCAATTAGTCTCTTGAAGTTCCAACAACCCTTACTTCTCACCTCCTATTTCGACATGATGTCCAAGTTTATCTTGTTTGCTGGCCTGGTGGGCTGCTCTAACGCCTTTCCATTTGGCCGGACTCAAACTGGCAGCGTTTGGGACACTTTCGAAAACGACATCGATGGTGCATACCATAAAGTCTCCGATGTAGTCTCGAGCAGCACAAGCTCTATCGTAAGTGCAACTGGGTCGTTGGTCAACAAAAGTGTCGACGCCGTGTCAACTTTCTCATCTAACGCGGCCTCAGCAACCCTACAAAAACATACCGAATCAGAAGCCCAGGCAAATTTTTTATTCTCTCTTCCTACAACGAAGCCTCTAGTGGCATTTCGAATGCTGCCACAAGGACCGAAGACTTCCTCAACACAACCTATGTGGACGTTGAACAGAATGTCCATGACGTAGAGGAGATTACTGGCAACTTTTTCTCGAATTCCTGGGACACAATTTCCTCAGGGATCTCATCCGTAGGAAGTGGTATTGGTAACTTCTTCTCCTCTGGGTGGAACCGAGTGAAGACTTGGTGGAGTGATTGGAGGAAGATGTAAAGGACTTTATCCATTTGATTTTGTAATTATTTTCCGTTTTCGTCTTTATGGTCCTTCTGTTTCTTTCGGCTTTATTAATTGATGTACTAAATTGTGTAACTGATAATTTATCAATTTCTTTTTTGGTTTGCAGAAAAATCGTGGACATTATCATTGGGGTATTGGTGGCCATATTTATCTTTTGGATAGTATACAAGGTGCGTCAAAGTTGGAACGTGATAGAACGTCATACAAGTCTTCCGGAAACTATTTAAGCTTGTTTACTTGTAAATATGAAGTTGTAATTAAATTAATCATATACATTTTAGTAGTCAAATTATAATAAAGGAGTGCCCATGTATGTATTGTGTGAACATCTTAATTTACTTATAATAAATTGTCCAAGATAAAGATATTTAATTAATAACTGGAATATTTATTTAAAGTTTGATGTATTAAATCATTTGCCATGTCTAATTTGATCATTTTCAACATTTTAAAAATTTATGCAGCATATTTAATTTGTATAATCAAGTCGATTCAAATTTGTATAAGATTCAAAAAGGTTAGGAGCCGAAAATGTGAACCGTTTAGGAGTTAGAGGGTATTTGGTGTTGATGTCAAGTTACCCAATTTCCGAAAATTTCAAAATTGAAAATATAAACACATCGCCTAGTGTAGTTTGCAACGAGGTTTCAAAATCTGAAATCAGATTGCCGCAAATGTGAACCGTTTAGGAGTAAGAGGGAATTTTGTGTTGATGTCAAGTTACCCAATTTCCGAAAATTTCAAAATTGAAAATGTAAACACATCGCCTAGTGTAGTTTGTGACGGGGACTCTAAATCTGAAATCAGATTTAAAAAATATTGTATAACTCCGAAGTTATGGGGGAAATTGTATTAAAATATAATTTAAAGTGCTTAAAATTTAAAAATTATCACCATATGTTTTGATCAAAAACTTAAAATTTATGTTAATTAACATGTAGATTTCATTTCTATTATTATTCATTTTAATGACAATAAGAGTTGTCTTTATTTTAAAGTTCGAGCTTTCGTTAACTCACCGTTAACTTTTTCAAGAACACACAAAATTA
>JAQFZH010001956.1:0-18518 GCA_034695485.1 Entomobrya nivalis
AATTACTTTTTTTGAAGTTATTGTCGGTTTACTTATGATTTCACATTATCATTTGTGCTATTGAAGGTTGTGAATTCAGTGAGTGTATATAACCTACCCTTTCTTTTGCAAACGACACTTTTTCGGATTTTCCAAGTTCTTTTTGTATTCTTTTAGGTGCATGCTAAAGTATTAAAGTGTATTGACTGCATCCATAACATAAATGTATATTATTTTCGTCGTCTGCTTCAGTCGAAAGGATTCCGTAGCATGGCTCCAAAAATGTTTGGATTTATTTCCAAAAATGCAAGAGTCTCCGGACTCAAATACTTTCTCCGGGCAAAACACAACAATACATACAACAATGCTATGGAGGAGATGGAATATTATGATACAGAGAAGGTGTATGACGCTCCGGTGGATGACTATGATGGCAACGAAGAGCTCCACCACCTTTTAAATGTATGCCAAAACTCGGGGATATAGAATAAAATTGCGATGGTGGCAAATCATCTTCTAACCAAATCTGCGGTTTCACGGTGATACTAGATTCCACCCAAATCTAAACACCGAAAGACTTTTTCAATTTTACAACTTTTACAGGAGACCAATTTTACACACTTATTTGTAACAAAAATAATGCCTATTGCATATGCCTATATGGGCCGTGGGCAGATAGTTTTTTACAATTTAACACCAAAGGTTCCGACGGAAACAATTCTTTGCGTTTTTGCATTCTTGGGCAAGCGCCGCTTGCTACATAATCATTTTGGTCATATCAACATGGTTAACTTGATTTTGTAAGCTGATTTTGTATGTGATTACTGCAAATAATGTAGGGCAACCCGTTCACCTTACAAACGAAAAGCAGAGACGACTACATGTGAACCAGGAGAATATCTTCACATGAACCTGACTGGCACATTACCTTTGACAGTGGAGAATCAAGATTATATGATGGTGACTGTGTTATGCATTCAAATATGTTCATGTCGACGTCATGAAAAAAATCCACTGCAATAAAATGCTTGATGGATGTAATCCAGTTCATATGAGACGGTTGCAGTTGAAAGTTGTATTCTAAGGAGCTAAAGCAGCTATGACAAGTGAAGTTGCGACAAACGTGAATTAGATGCGTGAAAGGCAGAGCTCGTTTGCTTCTCTTTAGGATGGCAGTAAAATCAAAGGAAGGGCACAGCCTGCCTGGTTCGTACAAAAACATGCAGTGCACTTTTGTTCTTTCCCTACCATATCAGTGTGTACAGTTTCGTTATTCAATAAAACATGGATAAATGAACCTCACAAGAAAACTGACCTAGCTTTATTCAGTCTCCACAGACACATTGTTTTGCCTTTAAATGAGATGATTTTTTTTAATCCACTGCACTTGATGATGTGACGCACATAAACATAATGAGTGAGAGAAGTGTCTTGTTTATTCCAATGGGTTGTTTTGGGTTTCACTTATCCTCTTCCACCTTTCTCTTCATCTTCTTCATAAAATCCAGTGATGCTTCATTTTCTCTTTCAATTTTGGCTTTCGACTTCACAGTCAATCCCCAACCCACCGCTGCTGTTAGGATTTTCCCTCTCAATAGAGCCTTTGTTAGCCTATCTGCTCGTTTCTGATCCTAGATATTGATTGTTATTGTTTTCTTCAGTATCTCAGTGCCTAAACTTTATTCTGTTTTTTAAAATGATATTGCAACACAATTTTACTTATTTATATATATATTATTACATATATATAATCTGGTTATATAGATAAAGTATTTAGCATTCATTTTGTGAATGTTATCAATTATGAAATAAATTTGAATGTATTTGAAAGTCTCATCTCAAGTGAAGTTTAAGCTAACCTATTATTGAAATCTAAGAAATAAAGCAAAGGTGTAAGTTTCTTCCCTTCGGTTTCCCAAAGGGTTCAATCTCTTGATAGAAACAAACCTTTATTCTGATAAAGATTTCGTCTCCCAATTCTTTTATTCGTTACAATAATATCTGTATTGTGTGGTTATGCTGCTGAGATCTGTCTTTAGGTAAGATTTCTCATAAGTTCATAAGTTTTTTATGCAATACGCGTAAAATATTGTGGGTATGAATAAAATAAATTTCTTTTCAGATGGAATCTCCAAAAAATGGATGTTCGCATATGAGAAACGCACAGTGTTTTCCACAATACCTTCGTATGATGGTAGGTGATACTCAAGTGATTAGACAATGTATCTTTTGAATCATAACTGAGTAACCGATCGAATTTTAATTTGGTATAGTCTTTGGTGATAGTATTTGCGTATTTCACAGTTTGTGTGGAAGACAGCCATTTTTGAGACAAAGCCAGTTTTAGGTACTTTTGACTTAAAAATTAAATTGACATTTGATTAATTTATAAATTATTTTATAGAAAGTATAGTCAATGTAGTCTTTGTTTATATTTGAATAAAATCAAGAAATAAATTTCTGGTTTTTCGCTTTATAACGTTAAAATAGAACAGATATATTAGAAGAAAATAGGAGAGAAAAATTCTACTCCTAAGCCACAACAGACCACATTCGACAAATGCAAATCCGAGATTTTTTCTACAATTCCTTGCAGATTTTAATTACAGTTTTTCGTCAAGAATTTAAACTCCAAATAGCGATTCTGACATATTATCCGCATCCTCCAGAAGTACTTTGGCTACCATTTGTAGTAAACCATATAGCTACGGTTCCATCGTTTCTTAAGAATATCAATCACCTCCAAAACCTCGTTTGGAACAGTTGGCAAAAATGCCGAAGGATATACTTTTAATCAGGAAAGAAATTTGCTCATACTTAATTCTGATTTCCGAAGACAAAACCATGGATAGAACCATACTGCCGTTATTAAGTCGTTCATATACAAATAAAAAATTTACAGTTGAGTAATTAGTTTTTTGGTCTGTTCACTCTTCCATCAGTTCCTATGAATCTTACATTCAGATACCATTCCCTTATAACATGCTTAAGTAATTAAATATTCGTTCATAATACTCCAGACTTTCAAACGCTCACATGTATTTGAAGTATAGGATGATAAAATGGTGACATAAATCGTACCTTAATCCAAAATTGTAGTTGCGTTGTTTGGTATCTGTATATGTTATATCTGTTGCTATTCAATCAACAAGATTAGAGATTACGTACATTTATGGTACCTTAAACATTAAATCTGCTTGAATAATAACCAATTAAATTTACATTTTAATGCATCCTTTTTACAAAACTAATCCATTAAAAATATTATGAAGTTAGTCTTCAGTATAGTGGGAGAAGACTATTGTGATTTTTCGGCAGAACGAGTTCAAATAGCCTGAAAATCTTAAAAAAATCTTACCTCGACCATATTTTAGTCATATCGCTATCATTTAAAAAAGCATACAATTTAAAATCCCCACGTACTTAATAAACTCAAAATATTTTCTCAGCCAATTAATAAAACAAAACCAAAGTTGCTACAATAAACAGTTACTGTACTTAAAAAAATATTCTTGGCAAATTTATTTAAAAACGACTAAAGCAGTTTAACAATGATTACGCCTTGCATATTCATTTTTCTTATTATAAACCTCGCAAAATCATTATTAGCGCAACGGGTTTTTAAAATCAGTCCACCCATAAAGTACATTGACAATTTTACTGACACCTTAGATTTGTCTGAAATCACTAATGGATTTTCCTACCAAAAAACAGTGATTTTGATTGACAACTTTCAGGGTGTCAATATTAAAGGATTACCATATCCCATCATCATAAGGAAATATATAAAGGCCAATTATGTGTACCCTCAATCCTGGAAACGTATTTGGATTAATCCTGCAGCACTCTTTGTAACTGGAACAAACTTCTCATCTTCACAATTTAACAGAATTGAGTGTCCCACTTCAAAACACCTGTTTGAAACAATAGAGCCTAGATCGTTAGGGCAAGAGGATTTCTGTGTTAGACTTGACGGAGTATCGTATGGGTTTCACTCAAAACCATGGAATTTCCAAGTACAAATATCATTATTTTTGCCAATCAGTGGACTTTACCCTGTCAGATATGACTTTCCCCCCGTCTTTGGTTTCGAAAGCGATATTGAGCTGTTTGATTATCAGTTGCCATCTAGCCACCCAATTTTCTACGTCAATGTCGATTTAGAAACGGACCCCAGAAACATATTTCAACAACACAAAAATACTGCTAATAAATTGAGCAGTCAAATGCTAGAAAATTTTAAAATAGCCCATGGCATTATAATTCATTCCATTGTGCGAAAAACAGGAAGCGTTATGCATTTAGGAACCATATCCACATTTCAGCATTTTTTCATTTGTCCCCCATGTGACACACAGAACCAGCTATACGTAGTTAAGTTAAATAATATTTCAGAGTTTTTAAATTCAGCCCTGCGACAAAACGCAGGATTTCTAGAGATTGGAAGCAGGATCCATATAACGCAGGAGTACGACCTCATTCACGAAAGTCCAATACGATATGCTTTTAGCAAGCACTTTTATCAATGTGGCAATTACATTACTTCACACAGAAAAAGAGTTGGCATTCCTTATGACTCCGCTTCTGATAGCCTAGCCCACGCTTATGCACATGAGTTACGTTCAGTTTTCAAAAACTATAGCTTTGAGTTCGAAAATAGATGGGATGTAAAAACTTGTATAAACGATGAAATTATTGATGTATCCGTTTTCCCGAATACTAATGATGTGCGATTTGAAAGTGTTTTGTTAATGGGATGGTTGCGCGCATCATCAGAAATCTCAATTCCAACTATGCGATTTTTCGTTAACGACACAATAAACGTACTGCGATTCGTCAGTTGTGCTAAACGAGACATGCCTTATCTCCCTTTTCGAGAACTTGTTATAATCTACGACGACGATATTTGGTATATTTTTATTGCAACCGTTTTAATACTTTGTATTCTGCCCAGTTTTGTTGGACACGTGACAGTTACAAGTGTGCAAACGTATTTCAAATATTTCGAAATAATTGTTAGACTTTTTCTCGGGCAAGATGTTTCTTTTGACACCGTTCAAATGAAGCAATGCGTGTTTCAGGTTGTTACAGGTGCTTTTGCACTTGCCTCTATTGTTCTCACTAATGCATATAAAAGTGATAACATGTACAAAATTATTGAGCCCAGAAGCGTTAAACCGTACCAAACTTTAGACGAATTAATTCAAGAAAACTTTACAAGCTACACAAGAACAGGGAAATTTGTGGTTGAAGTCAGGCCCAAATATGATATTTCAACAATAAGTGATTATTATAAACAGTTTATTAAAAAATTGAGTTTTTATGACCCACATTACATTGAAAGATGGGATTGGATTAAACTTATAATTTCAAGTGAAGTGAGTTTCTTACACGAGTTCCAAACAATTGATGACGAAGAGGCACTATACTCGAGTACACGTTTGCACACTGGAATACTGAAATTTGCAAGTCAGCTTGTAAAGATTTTGGAATCAGTGATGCAGAGCTATGAATACATTATAGACGATAGCAAAGAGAAGATTGAATTCCGTGAAAAGTGGTGGCAGGCAGAAGAAAAATTACTTCTTGATTCTCTAAAAGCATGTGACAAAACGGCTTTAATTCTCCCCACATATTTGTGTCGAAAGTATGCACAAAAACTTACTCGAACTAACATAACAGAGTCTGGACACTTAAGTATTGGCACTGAAACTTATTTCAAAACATTTCAAGTATTCAACTTTCAAGGCAATGTTCCTCCATTTATTTTCACGAGAATGAAAGGGCTTCAGGCATCAGGAATATTGGAATGGTGGCAAAGATTTGTTGGTGGAGGAATTCAGACTGATAATTTACAACCAAGTGCACCGCTTAAGGAACCTTCAATGAGGGGAAATATATTGGTAATATTTTACATACTTTTCTTCGGATTGATTGCTGGTTGTGTTAGTTTTGTTACAGAGTTTACTTTTATTTTCTTAAAGTATTTAAAAATGGTATTGAAACTATTTTGGAATGTTATATTAAGAGCATTTGAATACTGTAGAATGTTGGTCTACTACATCAGTTGGTATCTTGGGATTTTGCACTAAATTAACAGACCAATATGATAAACCATGCCACTAAAATATCAATAAAAACTGCAATACAACATTTTTGTTTGTATTTTGAGCAAAACATATGATAACTAAGCTCAAATTTTCCCCTTATACTTCTTTCCACTACAAAAGAATTTATTTATAACCCGTAAAATTCAAAAAAAGTGTACAGTTTAAACGCCAATTGAAACATTATGTGTTGTTGGGTAATCAAGTATAACTCTCTACGTTTGGCCCAAAATAATGCGTTTTTACTCTCAAAAACGTTATGTAGTTTTACACGGCTAATGTATAAAAATATTAACACTTGTTAGTCTAGTTATATTTTATGGAAATTTTAAAACTTAATAATAATACCTTATGTTAGATTAGTATCAAGTTAATTTGATTTTCCATTTCGCCTCGAAATTTTTAGTTATGTACACACTAATTTATTACGTGATATTCATAAGGTGAATGCAAAATAAATTATTGATACAACCAGCTTATATTATCATACCAGGAAATATAAACTACCTTAAGAACAGGCAAGAGCAATGTATGACGCTCTTGGAAAAGAATAATTAATTATTTAATACGAGTAAGTTTAGCTTTCTCTCTTTCCATTACTTGCAGTAACGTTAAATAAATTCAGTGCGTAAATGAATTAATTGTTTCCTGTTTCCTACATCTCCAAAAATAACTAGTAGACAATACTTGAGAAAAAATTGAAATATTATGTATTATTCAAAACTTTAAAAAATTAAATTAAGATTTCGTTAGCTAACTCTTTATCTCTTATACAATTTTATTGATGACTAAAACAATTGCTTCTTGGAAATATCGAGAATGATAGAATTCCGCATTAAATATCCAAATGTTCATTTAAAATAGCTTTGTTTTGTACGAAATAACAAGACTACTGGTTTTTGCTCTACATTTCATAAATTAAGTTTATAATCCACACGCGCATCTAAAATTACATTAAGAACTTCCTGAATATTTTTATTGAACTATTTTCAAAATATGAGCTACTTTCTTGGTTTAAATTTTTACCGAATCATTACGTGTACTTGTGTGGAAGTCACTGGTAGATCTTTGAATCCTGAAGTTCGCATTTGTATCAAAATTACTGAAGTCTTTGCTTGAAATTGAGCTCCGTATAACTAAAACTACTAAAGCTCCAATTTATTTAGTCAGATCTCTTTCAATTTTCTAATACTTTTTCTGTCTCCCTCTAAGATGCATAGTCAATTGCAACAAAATATTTGTCGACGATTTGCACCATGGGTGAAGTATACATTTTCCAATGGACAATACTGGGATAGTCAACTTGAGCGCTTTGCTTCTATTTCCTCCTACTTCTATTATATATGGTGTAGTACATACTACGCCGGACATTGTACTCAAGTATTGCTGGCCAATTACCTCATTTACTTAAATTTAGTTGATACCGATATCCCAGAAACATTAGACAACCTTGACTTGATAGATAACTTGACAGTAAAAGCAAACCAAAATGAAATAACTATTAGTATAGGTATTCTAATATGGCTAATTATTACGGTTATCCTTTCTGGTGGATCTGTAACGGTAGAATATCAAAAAGAAATAACTGAAACATTAAATCAAGCATTTTTTTTTGGACTTCAGTTTCAAAAAACGATTTCCAGGTGCTAGGCTCCGAGGTAAAGGTTCCAACAAACTAGAAAAAATGATACCTTGGATATGTTGGCTGCCATTTGCACTTCCTATCTTGTTTGGACTTGCATTTTTTCATCCATCAAATCCTATTCGAGCAATGTTTGAAAGCGCATTAGAAATACCGCTAACATTGGAATCACCTATGAGTTGGTTGTTACTGTTACTTCAAACGTGGGGTGTTGCATGTCTATTTGGTGTGGTACTAGGTGTTATTTTACCATTTATTGTTGTAATCATCATTTGTCAAAATTGGCTGCTAGATGGTTCATTGGAACTGTCAAATTTTAGGCATGAGCACACTTACAACATTCAACGTGCAACCAAACAACTTGGAAGTCAGTCGCCAGCTAAATTAGTATGGATATATCGATCTCTCCAACTTCTCACTGCTTTGTGTAATATTCCTTGTGCGACGTTAAGGATTGCGTATCATTCTGCTGGTGTATTAATGATATTTGTATTTTCGAGTTATACCCTTATTGAAAATGGATCATCATTGGTAGCTGGCGGCTCAATAATGGCACTTTCATTAGTTTTGATTTTGGGAGCATTTTTATTTATTTCATTGATTTTATTTTATTTCGAATGTTTGGCTTTGGATGATCTTGAAAACAAATGGAAAACCTATAAAAACAACATATTGACATCGACATCAAGAAGATCCCAAGTATACAAAGCTGCCTTTTCATTTCGCTCGGTGGTTGTGATGTCAACATACCCGTTTTGTAATGTGAATAGTAGCACATTTCTGGAATGGATGAATGTGGGAATTGATAATTTAGCTAATTTGTTAATAGTTTAGATAGCAAAAGTTTTTTAGAGATATATATGATAGTTCGATTAAACAACCAATTTTCAGCCGTGGTACACTTGAAAACACACCCTGGCATATATTGTGTACTTTAATGTGTACTTGTGTACAGGAATATTATATATTTTTTTTCCATGTCTCTCTACAATTTATAAAATTGTATTAAATTTACCCCATTTAGTAAAGAGTTTACAAAAATATTAACCTTATTTAGTAGTAAAAAAAAATATCTCTTTTAATATTTAAATCGTTCTTTAATAAAATATATATTGAACTCATGTTAGTTTTACAACATGACTGTTAACAACAATAAATTAAACCAGTACTTGAGTAACTTCATGCTATGTCTTATGTCATGCTATTTCCAAAATTAATAAACTAAAGACTTAGGTAATCTCATACCATGCCGTAATCAAACGTTGAATAACTGCCTCTATAAATAACCTAACGACTAAAAACCAATTTACTGAATTTGATTATTACATATGTATCTTTTTCAAATCAATACTTTGAGTATTTGAGTATACACAAGCTTTCTCATTTTACTTAATTTTGTCTCTAGATACATACAAATAATACGTCTTTTCAAATACTGATCAAAGTAAAAATGTTGATAAATTTTGTTGGAACGGTTTTACTTTTCACTAAAATTATTCTGATAAATAGTACTCAAAATTTTCTACAAATTAGTCGAGCAAATTTACCCAGTCTTGAAAAAGATTTGCCGACTCTAGATGTAACTGAGTTATTGAACGCGCTTTTCGTCCAACCATCACTTGTCGTCATAGACAATTTTCAGGAAGCAAATATAAAACCCACTACTTATTCGATTGTATTACGAAAATATTTAGAAGCTTCGTTGGTATATTTACGCCCCAAAAACCGAAAAGATGTCAGCACTATTTGGTTAAATCCTATGGTTTCATCAGTTAATCAAACTGCTTCAACATGGAAAATAAAATGTTTTGTAACACAACTGTTGTTTGGATTACATCAACCAAATCCAAGGCTCGAAAACGACTATTTTGTAACGCTAAACGGAGTCATATTTACATCACGTTCAAAACCTTGGAATATTCAAGCACACATTTCCTTAGACTTACCAATATATAATAACCAAACCAAAAAACGTTTTACTAAGCATAACGGTGAACGTTTTTTTCCTCCCATCTTTGGTTACGAGCAAAGTAGGAATTTTCAGTACATCCTGCCATTGGCTAACCCAACGTTTTGCATCATCATAAACTCAAAAGTATTCCCAATAAATGAAAGTATCTACAATAGCATTGTTGAAGTTGGACACTCCCAATTATACAAAGATTTTAAGTATTGGACAATGTCACATGGTATAATATTATATGCATCGGTGGATCAATCTTATAAGAATGTATATAGTACATTGACGTTAAATCCATCTGTGATTTCGTTCATGTGCCTAACATGTGTAAATTATAAGAGTAACTATGGTCTTCAAATATTATGGTTATAACTATGGTTCAGAACCTGCTGAACTTAAGAGAAGCAAAACTTCACGACAAAATGTACAGTGTTTTTGATAATGCTATAAATACGTTTTTGTCTCTCAAATCTGTTAATTTTGAAAACGACGAATCAAAATTTAAAAATTATATCAGGGAACTAGAAAGTAAGCTGTTATTTTGTTCTTTAAATAATTGCAACAAAGTGGCTCTTTTTCTGCCTACATATTTATGTCGGCAGTACGCAAAGCATATTTTAACAAATCGAACACAACTTAATGGGCATGTTAGTGTTAGCACTGAAACATATTTCAAAGAGTACTACATATTCCATTTAAAGGGCATTGTATAGTTATATAGTTAAACGAATGAAAGGTTTACAAGCGTCAGGTGTGTTAGACTGGAGGCAACGTTTTGTTGGAGAAACTGAGTCAATTACTGGTATACGGAGAAGAAAAACTCTAAACAAACCTACGATGACTGGCAACATTTTAGTTATTTTTGAAGTTCTAGTTTTTGGTGTTTTAATTGGAGTGCTGGGATTCATGGCTGAATGTTGTTGTGTTGTCCTTATGTATTTTAAGATAATTTATTATAAAATGCGAGATTTATTTTATAGAAATTCCGCCGTTCGAACTCTTACATGACGCGAGTAACGTTACAACAAATTTAAGCGTGTTGAGTTCAAATCTATATTACACTTTAATTAGTGCAAAATTGACACCCGTGATCTACACGTTAATCATGTAATTTTAGAAAATTAGGATATGGAATCGACATAGACTACAAAATTGTAATAAAGATTTTAACGTTGAAATAAATAGAGGCGCATATAAGTATGTAAAAACTACCTGAATCGTATGCTGCATGATTTGTTTCTTAAACTTTTCCATAAAATCCTCCATTTTAGACATGACTCCAGCTATTGGACGGATCTATGGCAAATTTGTCGAAGTAACTGAAAGAGTATTTGACGCCTCAGTGCCTCAATTTCCCAGGGTAAGATTGGGGTTGGGGACTTGGAGATCAGAGAGGATGGTGTTGATGGGGGCTGGGGGATTAGATATCGAGAGAGGATTTTGTATCAATGAAACGGCAATGTAAACTCCGTTAGAATCAAAGAATTTCATATCTGAATTTATTGAAATTAATATACTTTCCACTGGCCTTTGGTTGAGACGCCCAGTGAAACTGATTGTGAGCATGACTCTTGCAGCGCCACCCAACCTGTCTGGACTTGTGGCGGCAATTTTTTTTAAGCCTATATCCTACGGTTTTCTCTAACAACCATACAATTGTATCTAAAAGAACTTTTTAAAGATAGACAAGACAGCTACCATTTCTAGCGTATTATATTTTATTGGATCATTTGCCGAGGCTGTTTCAGATTTCCAAGCGCATACCACCAATTTATTCGTTGGAATGGCCATTGGTTATATAGGAGCAGTATGATAACACTGGAATTGTTTGTGGGATGAATTTGGCGGTCGAAAAGAAAGTAGTCATGGTTGGAGGGTCCGAAAATAGATTCAGCTTCAGTGTTAGTCGGTACCGTTTGTGAGCGCCCAATAAATTTAGTTTAAAGGACTTACTTTCAATGCGGCCAAGTGGAATTGGTAGGGATCAGTGGACCCAGATGATGTGGGTATCAGTGCTAATGGTTGTAAACTTGTTATTGTCGTGCACTACCAACGGGAGCAGGCGAGAAATAAGAAAAATGTAAAAAAGTTTTTTTGGATTATTAAATTATTTTCAAGACGCTAGGCAGGTGGATTAAGGTAGGGTTTAAGAAGACGTCGAAGCAACTCTCTTGATACCACTCATTGTCGGTATTTTATGTCGGCATTTTGAGCGATGAAACTTATTACTTTATTATTTGATAAGGTGAATGTTACTAATTTTCTTTGTCAAATCTTACTTGTTATTCAATCATTTCTAGACAAGACCACAACGTTAAAAGGCTTTGGTCCCAGCATTAATCCAAAATCTGCTTCAAAGTCTGCCTTTCCTCCCTTGTCGGGATCAGGTAATATGTTAAACTGTTGAAATATACTTGTCACGAATAAGAACAGAACATCCCTTCCAAATGACTCCCCGATGCATTTTCTTTTTCCCTCAGAAAACGGAATCAGGGCCTCATTCTGCATAAACTTGGTTCCATCCTGATTTAAAAATCTTTCTGGTTTAAAGCTCTCCGGATTTTCCCAAATTTGGGGATTATGATGCACAGCGTATAAATTAGAAATTATGGGTGCTCCTTTTGGAAGATGGTAACCGTGAAAAATCAAATCAGCTTTCATTTCATGCAGATTTCCTACTGGGGTAACTGAACTAATTCTTAGAATTTCTGATATCACTGCTTCACTATATGGCATGCTGTTGGCAAATATTCTTATATCAGTAAGTATTCAGTCAAAGAATACTTTGTATAAAAGAGATCTTACTTGACTCTATCTGAAACCGATGGCAAGCGTGACCCAACTACGTTATCAATTTCCTTTTGGAGACGCTTTTGTATTTTTTCATTTTCGCTCAAATATAGCAGTGTCCAGGATAGTGAGATTGATCTATATCATACCATACCATTATCAGATTTACTCAACTTTGAATGAATTAATATTTTGTTGTACTCACGAAGTTTCAGATCCCGCAAAAAACAAGTCAAAAGCTCCAGCAACCATATTGGCCTCTATAATGAAATTTTTCTCAATGTATTTATATTGGGTCACTATATAATGTCCAAAAATATTTCTTATCTTTGAGCAAGTTGCCGAAAATATTTTTCGAAAATCATTTCTTCAAATTTTATTAACTATATATGATTAACGAAAAATCTGTTTTCGAACGATAAGCAGTCGAATTTTCCTTGTAGAAAATCATTATATTAAACTCAAACTGGTTTGCTGTAATTTTAATACGAATATCAATTTAAATATAAAAATAAATTCCAGTTTTAATATTCCAGTTTTCAAATTGGCGGGCAAATAAAATCAAAGCAAATGCCATATACATTTCCTTTGTGCTTACCTTACTATTTTAATACATAAATTTCGTCTAAAATCGACAAATAATTTGAAAAGTTTATTTTTCGTTCACTAGAATTCGACAAACGAATTTCCGCTATTTGTTAATGTGTATGAAATATTTCTGACATATTATCGGGTCCCTATATATATTAGTCTTTGTATAATGATTACGTTAGAATACGTTAAGTTCAGCTTCCATAATTACCTCCAGTATTCTTGTAAAAACTAGACTTTGGATCAGTCTCATTTCCAATTTGAAACAATTGGTGATCAATTAAGTCTCTGGAAATATAACCTTATATTATATTTTAAATCTATTGCTTTGTTACACCCAATATATTAAATATTACCTTAGTTCTGTAGAATCAAATGTTTCCTTGTGCATTGTAATGGATTCCTGCAAAAGTTCTATCGTTCTATCTACACTAGCCACAAATCGATTCCATCCTAATAAATTTGGGGCTATTAACCTGAGTACTGGAGCAAAAAGTAACCCATTTGTTGATACAACCATTGATGCTCTATAAAAAAGCATAAAAATTACACATGCTCTCTCAATGTAGTATATTGCAATTCTTTAAATTGAAATTTTACTTATAAAATTCATCCAAAGCATCAAATATAGCAGGTCTGCTTTCTTCCCAATTACACCTTTCGCCGAAGATAAGACGCCACAAAGAAGCTATAACAGGGGCATTAAATATTCGTAAACCGGAAATTGGAGAACCTTGCTGTTGTCTAAACCATTCCAGCATAGTTTGCACTTCGTCCAATATTATATTTTCATTAGATGATTTAGCAAAGCCTAATTTACGGAGGGTTTTAACAGTGAATTTTCTTTGAGCCTCCCACGTTGGTCCAGAAGAATTAAAGACGCCTTGGAGAGAAAAGCTACCATGTTAAGATCAGTACAAATATTAACCTGAGTTGATTTATTTAAAAAATGATTTGTTTTACCAAATGGCCCCTTTGAAAATTCCAGCATTACCGGATTATCACTGAGCCTTCCCGTTGAAGCGGATTCATTGAATAGGTCCTTGATAAGCTTAAAGTCGTTAACTATCACAGCACTAATTAAAAATGTATACATTTATTTCAATTTGTTTTAAATAATTGATTGTATTATTGAACTATTTGAAAAATATCTAACTCTTGGAATCCTAATTTGATCCGATAAATTGGTCCATAACGTTTTGCCCATTTTGTAAATGTGACATGTGGTCTAAATCCAATTTGTAAAAGATTCCCAAGCAATGGTAATGCCCAGGGGCCTAGTATTAATATAATATCAAGGATAATATAAATTTTACTTAAATATTTAATCTTTTTAAATGAAAATTATACATTATAATTTGTTTAATAACCTGGTAGCTGTTTTCCTCCATTTCTAATAGGTGTTTTCCATAATAAAAATCCTATCAAAGCTGCACAAGTACACAGTGCAATAGTGAGTAACATTTTTTTGTTGGATGAACATGTGAACTGTTCTGCGACAGAGTTGAATTACATCTAAGCTTGTTCTGTTCATTCTCGTTGAGTATCTTACTCTACCACAATATTTTCCAGGTCAACATCCAAAATGATTTTTATCCATTTGTGCTATACGACCGTAGAGCTGATAGCGTTTAGTTATGAATGTATTCTCAAGGTCAGGATATGATCTTGGTGCTGGAGACCAAAAAATATTATCATCTCACTGACCATTTTTTTGTAAGCCTTTTCACTTGTATCAATACACACTTGTAAATGAAATTTTACTTGCATGAGAGCTTTTTGTGTTTACTTTTTGCCATACATATAAGTACAAATTGTTGATATTGTAGTGATGTAACAGCTCACTTGTTTTGGTATGCATAGATATTTTAGATTAGATTCGAGTTTAGATGTTAATGGATATGGATATAATAAAACCGGTTTGGATTTAACTGCAACAAATATCAGTTCCAACCTCAAAAGCAATAGATGCATGTACAAAAGTTGAATGCTTTAAAATAATGTACAGGGGTGATCTTACTTTTCAATGTGCATTTATTACAGAGAAAACTTTTAGGGAGTTAGTTACGCTTTCAGTTGGCATAGAAAAACAAGCATATACATATTTTTATGACTTTTAAACATAAAACTTCTTTTGAAAGCTAAATGAAATTTCACATAAATATGATAAATTAAATCCATAAATACTGTCAAAATCGCAGTCCTTTCATGAAGTTGAAGATAAGGATTGATCAATAAGACGGAGTAGATGACTATTCAGCTTTGGACTGGGACAAAACTGGACAGGAAACTAAATAATTTAAAATGTTTGATCTGTAAATGCAGGCAAAATTAAAAAAAAAATTGATGAATTTCATGGTGTAATGGTGTTGATGGGGGTCGGGGCTTGGAGATCGAGAGAGGATGCTGTTGATTTGGGTCGGGTGGATGGAGATCGAGTGACGATGGTGTATCAATGAAAATGGCAATGCGAGCAATCAAATCTCTGGCAATGACAATGGCTCGGGAGGAACTTTTTTCATGGTGGAGTAGGATTGTCAGGGACCAGTGGACGAGTGGGCCCTGATGATGAGGGTATCAATGCTAATGGTTGTAAAGTAGTTATGGACAGGGGAACCTTTTTTTACAATGCAAACACGATCGATCACTCGAGAAATAAGGAAAAGGTGAAAAAAAAAGTTTTTTGGGCTATTAAATAATTTCCAAGAATATCAACTTTGCAGTTAATTTATATTTTTTGCAAGGGGATGAAAGCTTGAAAACATTGGATTATTAAAATTTATCATGTGGTGGTGGTGGGATTTGAGGGGTGTCTTGGGCTGGAGGTGATTATTGGGATCTGCTTGTCATGTAGACCTTCAATTTAAAATAAAATCTTATTTAAACATGTACAAAATATTTATCAGACCACCATTTACAAATTTTTAAGAAACCTGCCCTCGCACGATTCTGAAAACACTCCCACATCCGTTGCTGAAAAGCCCCATTCTCACTCTCCAGAACCCCACTGACCTCATCCAGGTTCTTCTCAAGCTCCTCACACGCGGTCCCACCCTGCTGACTTGTATACTCTGGGGACGACCCACTCTGTGAAGACCCCACACATGAAGCTCTACCCTGATGGTCTTCGTCCTCATCTCCAATTCTCGTACCGTACACGTAATGAAGCACTGGTGGTGGTTGAGGTGGGTTCGGGTAAGCTCCACTCGGATTGTTTGGGTCGTTTGAATTGAGTGGATGATCTATTTTTTAGCTAATTTATTCTGGGCTAGTAGATGTAATTTCCGACCCCATCCGTCGAGAGGTGAGTGTATTTAATAAACTATCCAGTTCGTACACTCAATTCTGTGATTGCATGGTTGGTTGAAGTTGGTTGTATTGTGCGTGGTTATAATTAGCTAAATGGGTTGTAATAGTGACGTGGATTTAATTGATTGGGGGATATAATTTTTTAAGTTGAGGAAAACGTTAGTTTCCTCCTCTTTCTGGACAAACAGGATAGAGACGTATGTTGTTCGTGCAAGTGAGTTGAGAGAGTACACTGACTGACTTGAGCTAAAACTAATTTAATTTTAGATATGGTCGGTGGCAATGATGTCAACTATGTATGTCGGTTGATGGTATTTAGATTGGGAGAAAAATGGTATTCTAACTTCGTCACGTCTCGAGCGTCTCTTTTGTTAAACTGGTGGTTCCATCCGCCAAAGATTGTGCCTCACAGTAACGGGGATAATCCTTGGAACTTAACCGATCCATGCCAATTCCACTTGGCCGTATCGAAAAAAGCACTGTACACCTAGTGCACAGTAGAAACTGGATTTAATGGGCGTTGACAAATGTTACTTACTGACACTGCTGCTCACTTTGATGGGATTCCGTTCTCTGACCCTCCAACCGTCACTTGATTCTTTCATCCGCCAGGTGCATCCAACAGACTACTATTGTAGTCTTAGTCTTATCATATTGCTCGTCTACACAGTGCTTGCAGAAAAAGTGGTCTTTCCCCGAAAGAAATTGGTGGCATGTGGCATGGACTTGAAAATCTGGAACAGCTTCAGTATCTGAAGTTGCTGTCGATAGTAGATGATGATGGGAGGGGAGGAGATAATTTGGTTACTACCAAATCAAGCAACTGAACTGCAATTGAAAAGAAATAAGCACGATTAGCAAAATAATTCGATTTACTGGCCGGAAAATACGCGCAAAAAATTGGCTTCAAAATAAATTTATGTGATTTGCGAGTTTTTTTTTAATTAAAAATTATATTCTCCTTATTTATTTATCCATGGAAGTAGATTGAACACGTTAGATTTTGTACATATTTGTGACGATGACTAAAAATCAATACAATTTAAATTTTAATTAATTTAAAAAGAGACCTCCAGCAGTAATAAATATGCCTGTCATCATCAATCCAGCTCCAGTCGCAGTCCACATTAATTAGCTTGCCTCATTTTTTCCTTGGCCACCACCACCGCCTCCTCCAGCAGTTTCTCCACCGACTTAGTTTTCATTGTTGCATTTATCCTCTTTACAGCTACAGTACTTCAAAGTATCCTTTTCGTGGAATGCGGAGCCGCATTCTTTTGTTTTTGGTCCAGTGGCCCACTTACAACCATGATCAACTCCAAATCCAAGCGTATCTTGGAAGCACTTGGTAGACTTGTTACATCCTTTCTCAATTGAAACATTTCCGTCTGCATTCACACCGCGGAAATATTTAGGGATGAGTCCCGTCACATTCTTCCAACTATGCACTGTCATCGCTGCAGGTGCCGTGGGGTTTTTCGCCTTGCTGGCTGCAACTGTAACATTTTACAGCTTCACAGTGGTCCGGAGGGGCAACCAGTGCAAAGGTCACGAGAGCTAGGATAAGCACCTTCAACATTTCCATTTTCCTCTGAGGTCCGTCAACACAGTAGTAGCTCAAGACACACTGAAACTGGGGCTTTTGGAAAATAGGAGTCGATACAGCACCTCAAAACCTGAAACAGGTTAAAGCACATTTTTTACTACGACTGATGGGGAATCGGACGCAATAATTCTTGTCGAAAAATAATTTATTGAATTTGCAAATCGAGTAATTTAAAAAGGAATACACAAATTCATGGGTACCCATGGAGATTAGTTTAGATATCTAGGCTGTTGTGGGAGTCATTGTGGTATGTGTAAATAAGTAAAAGCGTTTTCGCGCCAGCCTACGCTCCACCAAATGGAAGTTTTCCGACATTGAATAGAAATTCAAGCCATTAATTAACTGATATTGACAGAGCTTTAGTGAAAATATAATGGCTTCCTGAAGCACTACTGGCTAACCCAGACACTCCATCGGCATAATATGCATTTTTGATCTGAGGTGTTTGGCTAAATGTCCATGAATCCTAAATGCTATTTTGTAGTCGGACATTCAAAATGGTCGATCGTTCTCTTCTCATTTGCCATACTCCAA
>JAQFZH010001957.1:0-18516 GCA_034695485.1 Entomobrya nivalis
GTCTAGATCAACTTCAGGATCCTTACAATGACAATCACCTGCGCATCGTTGACCCCAGGCGTACCCAGCTGGCCAGCCTCCCACAAGACCGCTTGTTAGACGTCCCAAATCATCTCGATTGCACCAGCCTTCATCAAAGATCCAGCTAGAGTAATCAATAGTAGTAGCTTGCTCTTCGACATTGCTACTAGTTCCATTAGCTGAGAAATATGTAGCTGGAGCTGGTGCAGGAGCTGGTGCAGGCGCTGGTGGGGGAGCTTGGTATGTTGGAACAGAACCACTACCTTGTCCACCACAAGATATCTGAATAACTGTAGGTTGAGGGGCACAACCACATGATGCTTGGCCCAAAGCTGGTTACATGTCATTTGCCAGTTTCCATTTGCCAGCGCGACGTTTGCCAGTCGACAGTTCCCAGTTTGTCATTTCGCAGTTGCGACACATGCCAGTGCGACATTTGCCAGTTCTCCGTGTTAAATGTCCATGCTAAATCTATGTTAAATATCCATGCTAAATCCCAATGCTAAATCCATGTTAAATCCATGATTTAGCTTTGAGATTTAGCATGGACATTATACATGAATTTAGAAGGTACATTTAACATGGATTTAGCATGGGCATCTAACATGGATTTAGCATTGAGATTTAGCATGTACATTTAACATGCATTTAGCATTGGGATATAGCATGGACATTTAACATGGATTTAGCATTGGGATTTAGCATGGACTTTTAACATGGATTTAGCATGTACATTTAATATGGATTTAGCATTGGGATATAGCATGGACATTTAACATGCATTTAGCATTGGGATTTAGCATGGACTTTTAACATGGATTTAGCATAGACATTTAACATGGATTTAGCATTGGGATTTAGCATGGGCGTTTAACACGTAGAACTGGCAAATGTCCCACTGGCATTTGTTGCAACTGGGAAATGACAAACTGGGAACTGTCTACTGGCAAACGTCGCGCTGGCAAATGAAAACTGGCAAGTGTCGTGCTACGCCCAAAGCCTCACCCAATATCGCCAAAAGGACTAAAACGATCATACTGAACGCTTATCTAAAATAAAGAAAGATCTGTTTAAATTAAACAATTACAAATTGGCTTGCACTCTAGACGGAAAATAATTTAGATTTAAAGGAAATTTTGAAGGAAATATTTCATATTTATTATTTAAGTGGAATAAAATTTGATTTTTTTGCTTACCTTTACCTTGGTTTTTTAAATCTGTTTACTTACAAATAAATGATGAATGTACTGTATTTATAGGGTTGTGTTATCACGCATATTTTTCATGTTAATCAAAAAATACCACAAACAATTGAAAGGTTATATAAATGCTTGACATATTATGTCAAAATATATATTCAAATACGTTTGTTTAAACAATTTGATAGAAGCAGTACCACCCACCTGTTGTAAAAAGTGAAATTGAATGCTAAATGAACACTTGTTCTAACAGTAATTTTTTAACATTGTTTACCTGAGAATTTCTATAAAAATATAGCACTTTTTATGCACACATCCGCAATGCAAGATGAATCAACAAAATCAATGTTTACATTGCAAATTTGTATGATACCAATTTGTTGCATAACTAACTTTAAACGTGTATCCGTTTTGCTCACATATAACGTTGCATAGTTATAAGACACTTCAAAACAGAATCATTTTCTTCTGGCTTGTTACTATATCGTTATACTGCAACTGCTGGCATACATTTTGCATGTCGAAAATACTAGTACATAGTTTTATTGTTTGACTACATGTAGTAAGTCTATTATATCGAATCGTAACTTCATTTTATATGGACAATTGCTTGGGACTAACAATGTTTAAAGGGTAAATGCTAGATAGACGTTACGAGACTAAAAACAGACTGATTTGTAATTGATTTGGCAAATTATCTGTAATAATATTGTGTTTATATATTCTCTAGTGCCGCTAGAAATTCAAATTTATGAAGTAATTAAACAGCTCTTTGAAGACAAAGCTTCATCAAGTATTATAGAACATTGTAATGATTAGTTTAAAAGAAAGTACTTGTGACTAACATTTCGTTGGATATCGTGGAGACAATATTTCTACCCGTGCTGTTGTTGGCAATTTAAACTGCAACTATTTCTTATTACAATGATAGAAATAGTATCGGTATAACAAAAAGTACGAACACTGTCAAATTTGAATAATCATTGAATTGTATATATTACTTTATTTAAGAATGTGCATATTTATTCCTACAAAGGAATTGAACAAAAAATGAAATAATTAAGTATTCTAAATTATTCATTAGACACGCACATTTCTTTCATAAAACCATTTTATGCCTTGCAACAGAAGCATGTTCCCAAAAGCCAATGGTCTTCTTCCCATCGGGTATTCCATCCTCGGCCTTAAGTACAAAATAAAAAAGTTTCAATTAATATCAACTTAATATCAATAATGTCAACTTTCAATTAATACTTAATTGACAACTTGATTAGATATTTTTTAAATACCGTCGCAAATTTCGTTCCGTTGTCGGGAATCCGCCCAGCATGCCCAGCCTGGACCATCAGGACAAGTCAAAGCTACAAGTAGAAATATTTATCCTTTTGTAGAACTTGCTTACAATAAAATCAAGTGAAAATTGTTTACGAAATAAGGAAATATGTGAGCATGGTACTTACGTCCTTTGGCCTCTTCAACATTGGCCTCGGCCGGAACATTAGCAGACTGGCTGAAATGAGCAATGGCAACAATAGCCAGTAAAAGGGCAACAAATGTTTTTACTCCCAACATTTTGAAACTTTTTGGCTGAATTTTAAATTTTTACAAAATAGTTTTTGTTTAAATCTTTTTGTTTTAATCTGTTTCTAAAGCAAAGTCTGAACTATGAATGATTGGTTGTTTAACTCGGACGGCTTATATACTTCATCTCAAATACAATTAAGGAATTAAAAACCAAATAGAACGGAACTGATATAATACACAGTGTCGAAAATTTCTCGTATGCATGTCACTTCCAATATATTTCGCAATTAAAACGTCGGAAATGTCAGAATTATATCCATCACAAACATCCGCTTTTAAATGTTACCCTTCACGATTAGAAAATAGTGCCATGTTGGACCCGCAAACGTTTCTTCGGTGCGCAGAGGTCTAGAGCGACAAGCCAAGGTTAACGGCGATTGATTGCTCTTCTGAAATATATTTTTGATTGCAATAAACATACATACGAGCTGACTTGTTGGGTATTTCATCATCATGTCATCAATTTTGAATCCTTATCTTAAAAAACTAATGTTATCAGCAGGATTTTGTTCATTAAACAAATTGCGTATCTATTAAGTATTGCGATGTTAAAATAAATAGGGAAAATAACATTTATTATTCGGAATTAGTACACATATTAATACAAATCAATCAGTAAGATAGTGAAGTTTTACATGACACTTCCTGTGCGCTTTATATTACAATTAACGACCTCCGCTAAAGTTGACATTGGTAAATATGTTATAATTAATTAAATATATTTTTAATGAAAATTTAAGTGGTTTTCCACGAAAAAGTGTTGAAATTTGACAAGTGTTTTTCATATAGTAACCTTGAGTTGACTTTCCTGAGTAAAGTCACCAGAGAAGATTCCGTGCAAAACAATTAGGTATTTTATAATGCGCCTTTAATTGTTTAATGCAATATGCAAGTGTGAATACGTTAACCAGTAGGAGTAAATCAACTGTATCATTTATGAGCAATGCAGATTTTATGGGAAAAAATCAGAGCATTTTGATATGTTGTGGCAATCCATCATTTATTACATTCCTTTAAAATAGTGACTAACTTAATTATGCGGCATGTTATATACGTTGAACATGGTACCTGTTTTTTTCAAATTTTGCAGCATTAACATGAATCATAATCAATACGTGGTACTTCAAAAACCGTATAACTGTAGATCTAAAAATAGTGAAGCACGAAAATACTTTTTAAATGTTCAACATGCATGTTTTGATATAAAGCATACCATACCATATTCCATGTTATAACATGCCTTGTGTTAATAAAATGGAAAATTTCTGAGATGGAGGTAGCAAGAAAATACCAAAAAATATAACAGAAATTCCCTTTTTATTTTATTTTTATGTTTTGCGGCATGTTATAAAGTTATTAATATATTACTTTATTGTATTAGTATGTTTTTGTTTAATTCGTATGCTTTTAAGAATTGTTTTTAGTGCGTAGTAAATATATATTAAGAAATTAAGCTGAATTATAAAAAGATAAACTTAAAAAAGGTCGTACAATATGCACAGTTGGGGTTTGGCTTTTTCTATTCGCAGTGCGTAAAATACTCGTGCAACTAACAACTTACAAATATTTTTTGGAAATTTTCCAAAGATACCAAATTCAAAGGACGTCCAGATTTTTTCAAAATGGGTTACGGCGTAGCTTGCATAAACATGCACATAATTATCCAACACATATTCAGTACGCCTATTAAGTACGACCCAAAATATGGCCATTTTATAAGAAATCCAGCAATGAATTCAATATTTATCGTTCGACTTCTAAAGCTGCCATTATGGTATTTGTACAAACTTTTTTTCTGGCTAATGCTTACCTATTCAGTATACCACTTGATAAACATTTCTAATTTCCGTCACTCTAATTCATCAATTGTAATCCAAGAAGCTATTATTTATGTCGTATTTATTATCGGCACGTCAGTGTCTTTAGTATGTAGTCACGTGGCAGACGAAGCTTCATCAGCACACATGTCCACAATCAACATGATATTTTACAAGGGAAACGTAAAATACATTGGGCTACCTACAACTGAAAGGACACCATATTTCCAAGAGCTTTTAGTTTACATTGCAATGAGTATATTTTTGTGTTTTCCGTATGCTGCAGCAGCAATACCTTTTATAATTGACTTTGACCCCTGGAACCGGATATTAGAAGGAGTATTTACAGTTCAAAATCGTAAGGTAGTGGCTGCGCTCATTTACCTTGTTGCTGTTTATATTGCGGCAAACGTTAATGGTATTTTTTGTCTAATACTTCTTTCATGTATGGAATTATTTGAATGTTCCTCAAAAAATGACTTGAATTCAAGTCGTGGTATTTTTCGACGCAAAAATGTAGCAAAATACGAGAACTGGCTGATAAATTGTGCTATACGAGTGCTTCGCATAATGGAGTGGGTTTATCCTAAATGGAGAAACCAATATGACAAGTTATTTTCATTTTCAAGAATGAGTTGCAAAGAATATGATTTTGGCAAATGCTATGCATCACACATTAATTGGTATATATTAGTGGAACAATGTAATTTGCGGATGGCAATTTTGTACCCCAATATGGTTGCCTTTAATATTATATTTTGTGTATCAGCTAATTACTGGTTGATCTCGTTTTATGATCAAGACGAACTAAAAATGCTTTGGTGGTGTTTTTTAATTCTGGGTCCGTTTATATATTTACTTTCCATGTTCTTTTTTCATCATGCATCGTCACCATTAATACATACAGAGGAAATAGTCGCGTTTTGGAGAGGGCAACGTTTGCAAAAACGGGAAGTGAAACAATTGCGTTCTATGATTCCATATTCAAATAAAATTCACCCATTTTGCAAAGTAGAAAAAAAGACAGTTTTGGCTGTTTTGAATACTATATTAGATTTTAGTGCTACATTACTAATATCCTTTAAAGTTTAACTAAGTTAAAAAAAATTCTAAACGAATTTCATCAATTTTGGTAAAAATATTGTATATTTTGCCATTTTATGTGAACATTTTCATGTTTATAATGTAATTGTAGATGTTTCCCTCAATATAAATACGTACAGTAATTTAAATAAATAATATTTCGGGATCTATGTTTGTTGTCTCCAGTAAATCATTTAAGATTTTAAAATGTGTCTTATGAAATAAAATTTAAAACGTTGTTCTAGATTTTGTTTTTATCATTTTAACATATTATTTCATTAGAATACTCTATTATAAAACTATAATTTTTCTTTAATATCATCATTTCATTATTACATTCATAAATGATCACATCTTTTTATTGCTGGGAATCACAAGAGGGTAGCAAGGTTTCTAGCCAGCACTGGTATTTTTGTATGTTGTCATACCACCACTCACCACTTTACTGTATCTTGTTGCGGTACATTAGTTAATGTTATCGAGTTTTTTAAAGCATCTTCAAAACAGCCATTTATTGATTTTTATTTCGAGGCTGAGTGAATATCTAAGATGTCCCCAAAAGAAATAAAGTTCGTAAAAATAGGTTTTACAAAACAAAATTTTCCTTGTAGTTTTATATTATTCATGAGTACATGCATACGTTCTATTATACCTTATTTTATTTCTAAGAATTTAAAAAGTACCTTCCATTTAATACAACTGTAATACATGCAACTGCTTCAAATTTTCTTACCATGGTCTTAATTTAGGGCTTAGTCTCATTGCCACTACCTGTCATTAAAAAACGAATGCTAACCCTTTAATAAATTATTGGGCTAGAATTTTTCTGCCCATTACTCTGTTTTATCATGTTTTGCTATTTAAGTACCAATGTAGATTAAAATATATGTACATGCGAGTACAATGCAAGTAGAAAGCATGGGTACATGGAGAACTTGACTTTTGAAAAAAACCATTACTACATTGATTAGGAATTTCATAGTGACATGTTAGACCCCCAAGCGTTCATTAGTTAGGCAAAGACACAGATCAAGGATCCAAGGTCAGCGACGGTGGATTACCCACCTGCTAGATACATTTTCGATTGGTTTAAACATATTTGTATAACACATATGAGATGACTTGTTAGGTGTTTCCTGTCATTCATAATGCATCTCTTATCCTAAAAATATTGTTATCAGGAGGATTTTGCTCATTAAACCAAATGCATACTTGGTGTTTAGTAAACAGTGAAAATGACATTTATTAATCTGAATAAGTACACATACGTATTGATACAACTTAACCAGTCAGATAGTATAGTTTTTATATGACATTTCCTGAGCGCTTTACATTTCAGTTAATGACTTCCGCTAAAAACACATTTGTGTAACTTGACATTTGTAATTAAACTATAATGAATTAATTTAAACTATTTCTCTCAAAATAAAAAGAGTGGTTTTCCACGAAAAAGTGTTGAAATTTGACAAGTGTTTTTTTTGAATAGTAACGTTGAAGTTACTTTCCTGAGCAAAGTCACTACAGAATATTCCATGCAAGACAAGGTATTTTATAATGCGCATTTAATTATTTCAGGCAAAGTATAAGTTAGTCATTTAGCACAAATCAAATGTATCATTTACGCAATGGAGATTTTATTGAAAAAATCACGTTATGTGGACATGTGAGGGCAAACCATCCATTTTTAGAAGTGATAAATTTCGGTATTTATAATATATTTATGCAGCTTATTGTATGAACATGGTGCCACATTTTTTATTTATAACAAAATTTACACAATTCGTAATCAATTCGTGGTACTTCAAAAATCATATAACTCTGGATCTAAAAATAGTGAAGCACGAAACTACGTTTTAAATGTTCGACATGCATTTATATAAGAAATACCATATAATATAGCATGTCGTCGATTATAAAATGAAAAAATTTAAGAGTGAAGTTGCATAAAAATCTTTAAAAAATATCGGTTTAAAAAACTCATGTTTAGCGGTATGTTACGAAGTTAACATATAATTCTATTTTGTTAACATATTTTTTCTTCAATTCGTAATTTTATTAAGAATTGATTTTAGCGCGTAACATTTATATTGGGAAAGTAAGCTTAAGCTAAAAAAAGATAAACTTAAAGAAGGTATAACCTCAAGAGGAATTTAAGATAAACGCATGATATTGCACATAGTTGGGATTTGGCTATTCGTTGTGTCGTACGTAAAAACTTCTTGTGCCGAAAAAACCATAAGTAGTTTTCAGAAACTTTACAAATTTCTACGTTCATAGATTTTTAAGAGGTTATAAGGTTACAAAGTTTTTCAAAATGGGTTACGGCGTAGCTTGCATAAACATGCAAATAATTATGCAACTTGTATTCAGTAAACCTTTTAAGTACGACCCAAAACACAGTCGTTTCATAAGAAACCCCGCAATGAACTCAAATTTGATCGTTCGTTTTCTAAAGCTGCCGATATGGTATTTGTACAAACTTGGCTTCTGGTTACTGCTTACCTTTTCAGTGTACCATTTAATAAACTTTTCTAATTTCCGTCACTCTAATTCGCCAATTGTAATACAAGAAGCTATTATATATGTCGTATTTATCATAGGCACGACAGTGTGTTTAGTATGTAGTCACGTGGCAGACGAAGCATCATCCGCACATATGTCCACAATTAACATGATATTTTATAAAGGAAACGTAAGATACATTGGGCTGCCTACAACAGAAAGGCCACCAGATTTTCAAGAGCTGCTAACTTACATCGCAATGGGCGCATTTCTCTGCTTTCCATTCACCGCTGCCGCAATACCTTTTATAATTGAGTTTGACCCTATAAACCGAATCTTAGAAGGGATATTCACTGTTCCAAATCGTAAAATTGTGGCTGCTCTGATGTACTTTTTAGGAACTTATATTGCAGCAAACGTTAATGGTATATTTTGTCTAATTCTACTATCATGTATTGAATTGTTTGAAAGGTCCTCCAAAGACGATCTTAATTCAAGCCGTGGTGTTCTACGGCGGGGAAAGGCAAAACACTACGAAACCTTTCTAATAAATTGTGCTGTACGAGTGATTCGTATTATGGAGAAAGTATACCCTAAATGGAGAAACCAATATGATAAAACATGTACTTTACCAAGAAAAAAATCCGAAAACTCTCAGTATAATTTTGGCATATGCTATGCATCACACGTGAACTGGTATATATTAGTGGAACAATGTAATTTACGAATGGCACTTTTGTACCCCAATATGGTAGCCTTTAATATAATATTTTGCGTGTTGGCAAATTATTGGCTATTGTCGTTTTATGCCCAGAACCAACTACAATTGCTCTGGTGGTGTATTCTTGTTTTAGATCCATTTATATATTTGCTTTCAATATTCTTTTTTCATCATGCATCTTCACCATTGATAAATACAGAGGAAATAGTTGCATTTTGGAAAGGACAACGTTTGCGAAAAGTGGAAGGGAAACAACTACGTTCAATGATTCCATATTCTAATAAAGTTTACCCGTTTTGTAAAGTAGAAAAGAAGACAATTTTGACTGTTTTGAATACTATATTAGATTTTAGTGCTACATTACTAATATCATTTAAAGTTTAAATAGTTTTAGATTTTCATAGCGCACTTCATCTATTTTGGTAAAAATATTGTTTATTTTGCAATTTAATGTACTATTTTCATGCATTTAATATTATCGTAGATGTATCCTCCACTGGAGATTTAATATAAATTCTGTACTTTATCAAATTCTTTTATTAGATCTATTATGAGTTTTCTAAAATCAATTAAGCTTTAAAAATGCGTTTTATCAAAAAAAAACATTAGTAATGTTGATTTCATTTTTACAACTATTACTGCATTGAACTACTCTATTTGAAAACAGTCTTTATTTAAAATCAGCATATACCTATGCGTAAATAATCACATCTGTTTGTGGCTTGGATTCATAAGATATTCAAATGATTTCTTGACAGCATTTATATTTCTGTATCTTGCCCTAACTTCGTTTAACACATCGAGGTTATCGAATTTGTTAAATGTATCTTAAAATGTCATTTATTTAGTTCTATTTCAAAGCTGTGTAAACGTTCTAGATATAAAAAATGAAATTAAATCCTTAAAATAGGTTTCATAAAACACAATTTCCTTGTAGTTTTATATTATTCACGAATTTATATGTGTTTTATAGTTTCTAAACACTCAACAAAATCATTTTGGAGCCAAAGCTAGAAAAACTTATTTCGTTTCGTTTCGTTATAGTACAATATTCTATTTTGAAACATTAAAAAAATAACTTACATGTAATAAAAGTCATACATGTAAATGCCTAAAATGTTCTTAAAATGGGCTTAGATTAGAACCTTGACCCACTGCCACTACCTGTCCTTGACAATCGAGTGATTATCCTTAAATGAATTATTGGACTCCAATTTGTCCATTGGTATGTACCAATGTAAATTGAACTAAATATTTATGCATACACGAAAGTGTAATACAATGAAGTGAGCAATACAAATAATGGCAATTTCGATTAACCAATGGATTGGTCATGATATTTTATTTAAGAAATCTACATATTTATTGCTACAAAGGAAAACAAGATTAAACAATTGAAAAAATATGCATCAAATCTTACATTGCAAAGTTATTATTTTGAAATACGCATTCGTTTCATAGCATGTTAGGCTTTACAGCAGAAGCATGTTTCCAGAAACCAGTGGTCTTTGGCCCATCGGTTATTACATCCACGGTCTTAAATATTAAATGAAATGTTTCTTCTTAGTCCACTTATTAATTAATTTAACTGGTATAAATTTTAACAAATTTTAAACTACCGTCGCAAATCTCATCCCGCTGTCGTACGTCAGCCAAGCATGCCCAGCCTGGACCATCAGGACAAGTGAAAGCTAGAAGTATAATTATTTAGCTTCTTTTTCAAAACTTGCGCTAGAATACAAATAAGAAAAGAAAAATATTAGCATGGTACGTACGTCCTTTGGGCTCTTCAGCAACCTTCGTATCAGCAGGGAGATTGGCAGCCTGGCTCAACTGAGCAATGGCAACAATGACCAGAAAAAGAGCGAAAAATGTTTTTAATCCCATCATTATGAGAAATGTTAGTTGTTTTAGAATTGCTATCAAGAGGATATTGCTCACTAAACAAAATATGTACTTCATGTTCCCCTAAACACGGAAAATGATTTTTTTTTACTCCAAAACTAAAACACGTTATTTAATTAGGTAGATAGTGTCCGTGTACATGACATTTCCTCTGACCGTTAAAATTTTTGATCTCCGAACTTTTGCAACAACCATGTGTGTATAATTTAACATTGGAAAAAATCTTCATGCTAGTGCGGATAAGTTAATCAATAGGCACAAGGGGGTGTTTAAGTATAATTAAATAAACAAATTTCCTAACTAAACTCAATTTACCTTTCCTAATTCAGTCATATTATGCATGACATGTGTTCACGTGACAGTAGTCATACGATCTTTTCCCGTCAGTCAAACTTATTTCTCCAAGACAATATAAATCCAAATTGCTATGTTACAATTACCTCACATTTGGATGTCAAATTTCGGTGTAGCAAGACAAGCTCTAGCTCGGTGTGTGTCAGTAGTGGTACTCCCTCTGTACCTCATTGAAAAGGCGATGGTCTAATGTGGTAAAACTTGTTACTTGTTCTAATACTAATTCGACTAAAACTTTAAACCCTTCTGTTGCTTTATAATATTCCCTCGACATATTCCCCAAAGAACTGACATCCCAAATTTTGTTTTCCTTTTTATATATTTTTATATTATATACAAAAAGGGGTAGTGCCTATAATTCGCAATAGCGACATGTTCCCATTTTTATGCACTACTACCTTACAGTGTTGAGGCAGATTCATCCATTATGATAAACTTGTGAGCAAGGAACAAAACTTTAAACATGACTTACATTTTGTATGAAATTATGTTTATACCGTTCCTGACTGTTTAAAGCAGTCATTGATTAATGATTACTAGAAAATCGTATCGAAGTTTTAAAACAAAGTACGTTAAACTTTGCCCATAATTCTAGAAAGACGACAGGTCATACCACAACCAAAATTTCAATTTTGGGATGACAAATAGCTTGGGTTATTGTGTCATCAAGGTTTTATTTTCTTACAGCATAAATTTCTAGCATTGACGTATCCGGTAAATCATTTTAATTCAAGCTGACAATTCGCATTTGCAACTTGTTTTCGCATTTACACTTTTATGAACATTTTTGAGGCATCATATTCTCTCAAGTAGAATAATTTATGAATACAGTTCCATATAAAATACGTCTAGCATATACATATTGATGTTTGTATTTCCGCAGGATTTACACATGCCTCTTCCAATCTCTGAATCTACCGTACCTTTTGGTTTTTCTTTCTGTGCATTTGTTTTCGATTACATTTCGACTATTTTTAGTAATAATTTGAGTATTACGTGTATGCTATTCAGACAAAATTTTCAGAGGAATTGTAAAATATCACTCCAGTTAGTGGAACCAAAAAAAGAATCAACATTTCATCCATAGTATTCTTCGACAACCTGTCAGTCTGGTTATTTGGATTTTCAACAACTTTATTAAATATTACATACACGTTTAAAAATTTCTAATCGCAAATAAACTCAATGTGATGACAATTTATTTATTTTGGGTAACCTTATTTACACAACTTACGTTAGTATATACTGTCAAAAACAGGTTGCTGAGAAGTACACGACAATATGTTTATTTCGATCTGCATACCTATACTATTTTTGGATAATATATGGATTAACTTTTGTTCTCTTGCAAATTAAAATTACCTGGTTAGTTAGCACTAAAATGTTCTTATAAATATTACTTCATATACTAAAGCTCATATAATGCATGCATAGTTTCAAATGAATAGAGAATATTTTTATTACAACTACACAGTTTTAGTATTTAAAATCATTTCTTTTAGTACTCTACTTCTGAATTTGCATATTAAATACATGCGGTTTCTCAATATTTATGATTCCAATTTCTTCCCTTTAAGTTTCCATTAAAACTAGATTAACAGCTTGATCTACTGAAAACTCGAAAATCACAAGACATGTACAGTTCTCGAAAAAGTTACCATCCCAAAAGTAAATCTTTACTAGTGGAAAACTCTTCCAATATTTCTTCATCATTTTTTTAAATGATGGTCTCCAGTCGCTGCGTTGATTAGTCGCTATCACCACTTTTCGCGAGAACGTTAATCTTTTCTTGAGAATTGATCGGCTCTTTTTGTAAACTCGAATGGCAAAGTAAAAGCAAATGAAATTCTGAGATAATCCAATCCCAAACCATGCCACTAAAGATACAAGCGACATGGCATCCATTTCAGTCCCCAATGACATGAGTGCATATATCGTCACGCAAAATAGCGTTGGAGAGAGAATAAGAATGAGGGGTGTCATTGTTGTCTTCATCGCTGTGTTGTAGACAGAAGCTAATAACTGAAATTGGCGGTACATCGAAACGCATTTCAATAGATCAGGAATGCTTCCCACCGAGTACGTTGCTCTGGAAATTATAAAGTGCAGATCATTTAAATCGTATCAATTAAACATTTAGGTTAAAATACCTTTCTACGACGTCTCCGACCGAGTATATGGAATAGTGAGCTATTGTCAAGCAAAATGTGCAAGCTAGATCGCCAATTACAGTTCCCAATCTCCATATGTAATATGTATACAATGCGGTGATCATTCGGAATGAAATATTTACAGTATTTGTAAGCATTTCGTTTTCCATTTCACCTGGTGACATTTTCCATTCTGCGATAAAGTTTGGCAAAAAGCTCCATGGTGCTTTTGGGAATACCAGAGCACATCCAGTGAAGAATATTGTAACCGACAAGTAGGTCAGCCGAAAGAATTTTATGCAGAATTTTGCAAATCGCACTTTCGAATTATGCCTTGGATTCCAGTATTTTTGTTGCTTGGCATCGTTGGGATTAACGTAACGGTTTTCAAAATCAAGTGTTTGGTTATATAAGCTGCAAATGAATGGTATGTTTTTATGAAAGAAAAGCATGTTGTAGCAGCCGCAAAAGAATAGGTAGACGTTGCAGTAACCAAAAACATCGTAGACAAAGGAATGATTCTTATCTGTAAAGACTTTACAGACACAAAGAAGAGTTCCAACGATGACTGTAAAGAAATGAATTTTCCAGTGAGTCTGTTGGAATTTTTCGTTTGCCTGAAAGTGGTATTTTCCTGTATTTAATATATCGATGGGAAATTTGAGAAATGGGAGTAAGTTAGATTTTCGAGCGTAAGTCAAGTTTCGCGATAGTTCAGCAACTATGTTAGTAATTCCAAGCATTTTAAAGCTTTCAGGACAATAAATTCCCAAATTAAATGGTAAACCAATTGGTTTGATTTCCGAATTGCTAATGGTGTTAGAGGTCAAAATTTATGCAAAATGTTCATTTCCACGCTTTTTTAGTTCCTTGTCTTATATTTGAACAACTTATTTGCTTGCGATGAATTATGTAAAGTAGTTCTTGTATTAATATATAACTTATTCTGAAAGCTCATATAAATAAATAATAGACATCCATCCAAATGTTTAAACATGTGTGATATAATTTAGTTTGGTAATCAAACAAGTTGTATAATGCTCTTTTCGTTTACTTTATTGCTTTCTGTATAAAACTCTTGCGACGCAAAAATCATATCATTAACCTTAATTTTTGCTGCTTTAATAACATATCTGTATTCAAGTTATCATTGTTTTTCTATATATAAGTTAAAGAGAAATGAAATCCAAATTAATATTTAAAGAATCAATGGATAAATCAATGGATTTAATCCAATCAGTTTTCATAAAATATTAATATCTTTTCTAAGAATCGTGACAGCATTCCAATAAGTTTTTTATTATAGTTTTGTATTCTCAATTTCAAAAGTAAAATACAACAACCAATGTTTATAAATCTGTTAACAAGTGAATAACAGTTTGACTGAATTGAGTTTATGGACATTAACTGCGTCCTGCTTTTACACACCATAAAACATTTGTCTGAGGTCATCAAATCATAAGAACCAAACTGCTTGATTTCCAATCTAGCACTGATGTTTGAGTTAACCAATATTTATGTAAAATGAATATTAACAGATTTTGCGATTACGTACATGAACTTTCTTCTTGTAAATCTTTCTATAAGTTTTACTTAAAATTCATCTGTGGTATAATCAACCATGTGATATTTAGTTATCAGTCAAGTCAAGTTGTTATTTTATTGAAATCGTAAACATATGATAAGTTTGTGTAGTTATGCATAACAAGCCTTGACAAGAATTGACATTGGATTCGGCTTATGTAAACAAAAGTGTGATTTTGAAAACTACCATACACACATTGTATTATAACCAAATTCAACACAAATGGACATTTTTCATAACTTCTGTGTTTTTATTAAAAACTTTAACCTGCAATCTGTTTAAATGTTTCTTCAACAAATATGGAAAATTTCCGGTCCAAGTAAACACTCTTCGTCTAAAATCCTGAGCAGAATGCTATATACTATATTGATCGAATAGATAAAATAATATTTTTTAAACTATTGAAATTGAATTTGTGAGCAAACGTCACGTCACGTTTAATTCAAACAAGTCACAACATTTATTACATGATTTAATGATGTAAATATGTTTGAAGGTCTATAATATTCGTAAAATTAATTTCTCTCACAAAAACCTCCCTACTTACATTACTTAAATGTGGCTAATTTTATTTTAGAATTTATTAATGCTTACTTTACATTTTTAATTACTCTATTACATGTATTAAACTAGGCTATTTTTGGATTTTTCAATATATTCTTTGTGGAAACGTATATTTTCTAGAGTTGAAAGATTATTAGATTTTACTAGTCTTGTGCACTACAAGATTTGGATAACTTTCTACAAATATAACACATCTATTACTGTTTTAAAATCCAAATAAATTTTTCATACATAAATATAACGAAAGCTACACAAGAACCGTAGCTAAAAATTAAAAACACTGCTTGTATGTTTCCCTCAAATTTTATTGGATCAGCTTTGCGTGGTATATCAGTTGGCTTCCAAGTTTTACTTGCCCAGTTCACAACGTTTAACCACCATTTCCATATGCCGGATTCGTGCATTCCACTTATTCGCTGAATTATATATGGTTGTATTAATCCTTTCAAGTAGAAAACTGTTGAAGGTTCATAGTAAACTTCTGTACCAACCGCGGCATTATTACGTTGCAGTCGTTTTGCAAAATTGTGACTTAAATGGGAGGAAAGTATTGCTGCATTTCTATCACATTTTGAAATTTCATTGAACAATTTTTTTTTGCTCCATTTTGAAATACATTTTAGCTATAACTGACGGATAAACACTGTCGTTGGCGTACCGTTCTCTAATTGTATTCAAAATACGCTTAACTGTAGATATTGGTAACAGACTGGTAGCGTTTGCGATACTATTGTAAATTCCAACCTTGGGGTTGTCTTCACGATGCAATAAAGTTTTTAAATGTTCCACTTCAGATTCAATATAAAATGGCCTTTGCCTTGTTGCGTTAGGTAATTCGTAAAAAGACTTAGTTTTGGTGCTGAAGTTATCCAACGATATATTCTTATTCGATACTATACTCGGATCCAAATATAGTCGCCGACTATTGCCAAGTATTGTATAATTTTTTGATATTAGCTCTTCAATATTCTCATAATATTGTAGAGGGAATGGCATAGTCATTTTATAAATGTTTTCGCTTTGATATGCATTGGAAAATACGATGCAAACCAAAAGGTAGCTACCAAGTAAAATCTTTAGAGAATCATTGCGATTATACAATATTCTATTTATGTATGGCTCTTGTTCTAATAGGGCACATATATTTGCTAATAGGTTAGTCAGGAATTTACTAATGAACGTTCTTTCGCTTTTGCAATTTTGTAAATATATAGTAGAAAATAAAGATACGTGGAATGTACTGCATATGATTAATATCCAAATGTATTTATCAAATACACTGAAAAAATCTTCAAAATTAAATGACCCTTTTTCTTTTAGCCCCTGGCATGCTACAAACTGCAGTGCATTCCATTTGTCTACATAACTTAATGGCTGGTGAATCTTGTGCAACTTGATTTTGTGCGAAACAAACAGTTGTATTAACACCTTTATATTCTTCTCGGGATTATTGACTTTTTCCATTTGTATTCCACTGGAACATATGAAGTTAAAGTCTCTACTATAATAACTATAGTTCTGGAATATTGACTGCCACCAGTGAACTGTTATATGAGCTAGCTTGCTGCTAACTGAAGGGAATTCTTTGAAAATGTCAGATATACTACCACTACCATCTTTGGATAAAAATTTCTGACAACGTTCAAAGTGAGCAATTTGGTCTGCATCTGTGCTATGTGATGAACGTGTTAAATAGAACCTTACATGCTCATTATGTATGGTAAATGTGATACGGTTTTTTGTTTTTATTGTGTCTCTTTTTGCTAACGCAGTTAATTTCTCGGGATTCTTATTGATTCTTGAAAATATTTTAGAGGACCTAGACAGTGTTGACAAGGAATAATACGTCTGATTTCAATGCTGCCCTGATTTTTATAAATGAATAATATAAACAAAGAGTTATATGCGAACGGCTCAAAACTACCTGGGAATATCGTTTTATCTATCCATTGAGTTAAGTGTTCTTTTTTGCTCAATATTTTCTGGCATGCTACCAAAATATTAAATGTTGGACTTGATTTGTAAGGTGGTAGTAAAGCCAATTCGTACCAGTTGCTTTCAAGAAAGTGCCTTTCTAAGTACGACCATACTTTCGGATAGGAAAATGAATCCAGAATTTGTCGAACTTTCATCGAAGTCCAAGTATCATCAGCTAATTTTAAGTTTAATGGAATAAAGCTTATTGGTGGTGGGGCAATGCCTAAATGTATTTGACAAGACCAAGGTTTTGTGAACATAGGATATTTGTAAATATTCAATTTTGAACATGTTTCGTAGCCTCTAATATAGGATGAAGATGCACAATCGGTATTATTCACAAACGTGCCATTTTTTTAAATTCCTTTCGGCAGCCATACTAAAGATCGCATTGGAATTTCTCGGTTATCCTGAAAATGTTTATATAGACCGGGTTCCAAAGTACGAAGAACTATTGGTATGTCAATACGTCGAAATGGAATCCATTCAAAGGTTGTTACGTGTACAAAACAGTTTCTTTCGCTCGATGCTAGCTCAATATAACTGAACAAATCAGAAAGATTAACATTTGGGTCAATACTTTCGTTGTCATAAGTGTACCTTTTAATTAAATCCCAGCTTAAAGTAGGGTTTAAGTAGTTTTCTAAGTCACTTAGAAAGTTATTAATTGTACCAAGTTGAATTTGATATGACTTTTGACCAATGACTACTTGGTATGTCAAAACGTACGCAGTAATTGCAGAAACAAAAAATAAATAATACATTATTATAAATAAGAACACCGCGTTTTCAAATGTAGATAGTTGAACAAGCAATTCAATACGTATACTAAGATATTTTATCGAAATTTGATGTTAATCAATTAAAGCTGCATTTTAAGTACAATAAGTGCCAATTATAGTTTGGGAAACATGCACACCAATTCAATATTTTTTCACAATTTGGATATTTTTAATGTTCAGTAACAGTGTACTAAATGTCACAATAAATAGTGTACTACACTATAATACTTTATTTAGTTATCTTAGTGCGTGTGCACTACTTTTATTATTCA
>JAQFZH010001958.1:0-18516 GCA_034695485.1 Entomobrya nivalis
GTCGCCTTACCACTCAAGCCATAATTTTATCTCTCGCACAGGAGAGTTTACAAAAATGAAATATAAATTTGATCACATTATTTTAACAAAAAATCCTTTTACAAGGCCCATGCTCGAACAGTTAGTATTAATTTGCTATTTGGATACACCAACACACATACAACAGGAAATGAAACAAAGCAGATTCCATGATAATTTCTGCGTAATGTTTTACCGAAAAAGGGAAACCTATTAACCATATGTAGCAATGGTGAAAATTTGCTTGCAATAATAAAATCGTATAAATTTAATATACTGTACATTTCGGATATAATTTTTACATTAGGCATCTAGATAATAAAGAGATTTGGCTGGGATAAAATGCATATGTCAATCAACAGTTTGTATTTGTATACAACTGCATGTATCGATGATTATCAAATTTATCAATAACCTATCAATCATGATAACAAAATGTCATACTTTTATCTTATCATTCATATAAAAGTTGCAAGCCACTTTATATAAAATAATATAAGGCTGCCCTGAAGTAAATATTACTGCCGTTTTTAGTAATACAATATTCCTGAGGAGAACCATTTCGTAACATTATTCATAAAGAAATATATTTTAAAATGAAAACGATATTAGCATTAGCTATTTTAAGTTTCAGCTTTGTTTTGGCGTTAAGCTGTGACAATGAACAGGTATACAGTTTGGCTACATAATATTACATTAATTTTTTAATTTAGATTTATTATATTTGTTTTTTTTTCTAAATGGTTTTAACCCAGTTTGAATGTAGCAATGGAAACTGTATACCAAGCAGATGGACATGTGATGGTGAAGACGACTGTGGTGACGGAAGTGATGAACCTCCCCAAGGCAATCCCGATCTATGTCCAGCTTGTGACGAAGAAACAGAATTTCGATGTAGTAATGGTCAATGTGTTTTCAATTACTACATTTGTGATGGAGAATCTCAGTGTTTAGATGGTAGTGATGAGTTTACGGATCCTAGCCAATGTCCAGTATGTAGGGACAACCAGTTTAGATGTCCAAACGGACACTGCATTCCTGGGTCATTTGTATGTGACGGATATGACGATTGCGGAGATAGTAGTGACGAAAGAAACTGCCCTGCGACTACTACATCATCATCATTTATTAACCGAAAATTTTGAATGTGAACGAAATAAACCAATAAAGAATTACAATTTAAAATAAAATTCACGTGGTCTTATGCGATTTATTAACTACCGATCAGCGTAGCTAGGTAGTTAATGAGATTGATATCCTGTCTGTGTGTCTGTCCGTGAACCCCATATCTCAAAAACTACTTGACCGACTGACGCCAAATTAGGTACACAGACACCTTCTATGGGATTGAATTTCAGACCCGGGGGTCAAACGTGACCCGAGATATAGTGGTCACAAGCTTACATGCATTTTAAATGGCAAATTTATTTTATCGTCGAATACCATACAGGATTAACAACTGATCACAATGGAATGTATTTGAGACCTCAATATCGCCCCTGACCCGAGATACAGGGGTCAAAAGGTCACATGCATTTTAAATGACAATATTTTTATTGTCGATTCTGACATACATACATACATGAACGTACAAATGCGTACTCAAACGTACATATACGTTCATATACATCACATCCTTCGCCGCAATCGGTAGTTACATATCGGAATTTTCCATTCTTCTCGTTAAATTTGAGTGAGGATTTAATTTTTAATCATGAAAATTACAATAAAAACTCCAAATCGTTTTATATCAATCAGCACGATAAACTTGTCTGCCAAATCAATTTAAAGTTTGCTGATAAAACGGCAAATTTCCTATCTATTTACATGTTAAATATTTACCTTAAACGTTAGATGGGATTACTAAATTGGATGCATATTTTGAATGTTTTATTTTTTAATTAGGGTTTAGGTACTATCACAAAAGTATATTAAGTATAAGAAGTTGAACATTTCAAAATGAAGTCTGCTTTATTAGTTAGCTCTTAGTTTACATGGCTTATGATGTTTGGCCCTGACTCAGTTTGCCAGCATAAAGTAATGTGAATTCTGTCAGGAACAACATTACCATTCGATTATATCGTATTTATGTAAACTACGAAATATTTTTAGCATCTTTCTATTTTCGGAAATTAGTTTAAGTGGAATGATGGTATGCGACGATGGTGGTTATCATTCATTCGGGTATATTATCATTTGGTTTTAATTTTGACAGGTTTTCCTGCAGAGTACTGGTGTGACCCTGGATGCATTTGAGACTGCCCTGACCTTCTAAATTCGATTAAGAAAAGTGTACCCCTTTTCAATATCTTGTTCATAGCCTTACATCATTGAATCGTTTTATTTTGTGACAGAACATGTTATTATTAAGAGTATTAAAACAAAGTGTAGGTTGATTGTGTAAAGAGTTTTACATATATTGCAAATCATATTGAAAGCATAGCCTTATCAGAAAAAATAACTGATGAGATGACAAATGGTAAAAGCTGATATTGGTTATGCATCTTATCAAATCGTATGCATAACAAGCTAATCATCAAGTGGATTCCCTATTTTTGTGAATTGATGTACGTTTGGGTTTTTGGATGGACATCTATTGGAATATCAATATCGAAGAAATATATGCATAAAGGGCAGCAAGTAAAAACTATTAATTTGTTGATCTTTTTTATTTGTTGGGCCATTTGCTGTGTTTTTGGTTTTTGCGTTTATATAATTTGCAAAAATGTAGATGTACTTTTATCAATGTTTAAATGAAACACTCAAGTTGGTGGATGAATGGTCAAAAGATATGATATTGTTTTTTGGTATATTTAGCGTATTGTATTTTAGAAATATCTTATAAACAAAGTTTAGAAAATCCTAATAAAAAATCCAAATAATAACAAAATAATATTAATTAGACTGTAGGAATCAATTTGTATAGCCAAATTTAGATTAACTTATATTATCAGCATATAATTTTTCCTAAGGTTAATAATTTTACAGTGTTTTTAGTCTGTTTGCATGAGTTGGTATTATGTTAGCAGTGCTTATTGATTGATTTGTCTCCAATACACAATTAATGATAACTCAAACATTTTATCACAATGTAGCTACTGAATAATGCGAGAATATCATGTCAAATGTGGAATTTGAATATTTGTTCATTTCGATTTGACGTAAAAACTAATAATCAAATTTAAAGATTTGTGTCGATTATTAAACCAGATTTATTGCTTTATTATACTTGCGACTAAGACATCGCTTTTCTTAAGAAAAAATTAATATGGCAAACAATCAAATATGAAATTTTATTAAACAATGCTATTTTTGTAGGGAAGGACTACAAATAAAACCATATAAGTTGATGTTTTCTATTTTGATTTTGATTAATTAATCATTTTGATTATGTGGTATGGCAACTACGTAAAATTATACAAATCTTTAACTAATCAAACTAATACTTATATCAGCAGCGAATATTACGAGTAAATTAAGCTGCTGTAAATACGAATATTGCTGTATTATGTTTCACAGGTAAAAATTAATTACATTAATATATCAGGTAGCAATTGTATAACTTGTATACACAGAGTTAATTTTCTTAAGCACACGTCTATGTCAAATGAGCTGATATAATGGCTAACTTAATATTCGTGTTAAGCACAACGTGTCGTAAATATGTAGGTTTTAAAATAAATGATATGGCAGATACTATTAGTAAATCAGTCTTAAGATCAATGTGCGACGGTATTAGTTCAAATGTTACCCTCTCAAGTTTAAGGATCAAAAATTCCCTAAAAAAGCGTTCAACTACGTCACGTTCTACATCCTTTAATTGTCACATTAATAAACTAAGTTTGTCCTTACCATCATAATTTTAACTTGAATAACACTAATATCTGGTAAGCGCTGTTCAATGTTTAATTGACAATTAGAAGCCACTTGACCGGTGTCCTACACAGTTTCCTACACAGTTTGGTTTAGTTCATAGCAAACAATCGCTTATCTTCATAAATAGGTATAACTTAAACTATACATTACCGTGTATTATTGTACAATACTTCACAATAATTCTAAGTTGAAAAATATTACATATTCTACAGAAACCGTCCAAGTTACACCAAACAGATTATCATAATTTTGGAATTTGATTTGATGAAATACACAATCAATAAAAACTTGAACTAATATTTAGTTTTCCTTCTTGCAGACAAAGTAGCGTAAGCTTCGACCTAACCTGTTTTACGTAAGTGTGGATGCTCTCAAATATATGCAAGCGAGTCACTAGATTCCAAATTGGGTTTGAATAGCAATAATTTTTTCCATAGCTGTCATATTTTCCTCTACATATCATATCGTCGCATAATATAACTATTTTCTCTAGCTTTGCCATGCCCCAATATAATTTTATTTCTAGTTAGCAAATCAATAGTAACTACCTATTAATTATTCATTTCTAATCAAACGCGTGTACTTCTTATAAACGTATATGGACAGAAATTATATTTGTTGTTGTGGTCACGTTGAATAAGTACCTTTAATACAACTTTAAAAAAAGATTAATTATCAAAAAGGAAAAAAGCTTTGACGCACAGTTCTGCAAAATACGTAAGCTTTATACCTTACTTAAAAACAAACATCACTAAACGCAATCAGTTTAAGTAAAAGATATTTCAGTAAACAGTTTTTGAGAAACCAAGTGTGACATTTTAAACAAAATAAGTTTTTTACACCAAATATGAAGTTCGTTCTAGCTGTAATGTTTTCGCTTTGGAACATAATTGATAGCAATTCAGGTCTACCTGATCTCCCATTTCAAACCACAGAAAACTGTTTGATTAACGTTGTATCATCCACCTCTTTAAAAGGAGCAACTGATATTTTTCCTGGAAACGATTTACGTCGAAAGAATTTCAAACCTGGAAATAATTCAATAAATACCTACACGTTCTTCAATAGCAAAAATTTCTCACTGGTTTACTCAAAGCAAACTCTCCAATCCAGCCAAATATTACACGAAAATGGATACGTCAAGCTAATTTCTAAACGATATGCATTAAATTGTCTTGTATTTCTTCTTTGGACCACATCATTCATATAAACAATATCAACAATCCTACAGTCAGGTTATTCCGATAGCAGCGAAGTATCCTGTCTTGTTTTACTCAGAGGAAGTAAAGAATCTCAAAATATTTTGAATGGATTCAACAATCTCTTGCTCTTACCAAATATTCCCACTTTTAACGCTCCCCTTATATTTTACGACGAATCCCTCAAAACGATCGCCGTCTTTTGCTATTTCTGTCCAATCAAAAAATTTCATACGCACAGTGCAAATATTTCGTACGAAAGTTTACAACATCTTGTACTCCTTTATAACAGCCAAGGATACCATCATAAAACCACTTTAAGTTTGCCCTTAGCACTTCCAGTTACTGGTCTTTGGGATCCTATAGATATTTGCATTAGAACTTATGAAAATGTTATGACCAGAAAACAAAGTAATCCCGTGAAGGATTGCTCAATTGCAGGTCCAGAGGCATTTGTGATGGCTCAGACACAACACATTTTGAACATGACAATAGTTTCAAGTGACCACAGCCTAAATAGTTACCAGCGTCAAGAGTCTCGCTGGTTTTTGCGAATTATCCTTGCAGAAAACTTTTTCCTCAAGATGCCCAATGAGAAACTGCTTCAACGAGACTATTTGCACGAAATGAGTATATACCAATTTGAAAAACTTATTGCATGCACAACATCCGATTCTCTTGCTCGTTTTAGTTATACGGTTGTTACTGTCATTCATTGGTCTGTGTGGATTCCTCTAATTGGTTTACTGTTAGTATTTGGATTTATTTACAAAAATGTATTTGCAGGACTTGGCCTTATGTACACACTTATTGAAACAGAAATTCCTAACTTGTATCCTAGAATTTACATGTATACTTGGCTACTTCCTGCAGTACTTTTGTCGGTTTCATACCAAAGTCATTTATCTTCAGATGCTTCTGTTGTTAGTGGATTTCCAAATTTGGAATCCTTCTTTAACCAAGACTACCGGATTAAGTTTAGACCAAGAGATCTGATGATCACTAATATCCTTTTGTTATTTTTACCAAAAGAAATTATTTCTCGAGCTTCAAATTTCTTCTACGGAAAAAAGATAAACGATGTCTTAGATGGGAATGGAAATGAGTACAAAATGTATATTGAAGAGGGTCTAGTTGCCTTTCTAAAATATGTCACGGACAACAAGTATTTGTACTTGCCTTGGATAGATAATGACGTGGTGCATGGATTTAGTACATTGCTTAAAAATGATGTTTGGATAGTCGAAGATAAATATTTGTGTAAAGTGTGGAAAACGCAAGGGGATAACCCACTTCCTGTTATTACGAGCGTTCGCTTTTTGGGATATCTTTCAGAAAGGATGTATAAAGTAGTGAAACGATTTCAAGAAACTGGGGAATTTCTTCGAGCGTTCAATTACGACAAGATTAACAAGTATAAGAGTATTGCTGGAAGTGTAAATCTGAAGAAAATGGGTAGTTTAAAGGAACCCGATAAAAGAATATTATGGTCGTCGTTAGGACTCTCTTGTCTTTTTATGTATGGTTTTGGTCTAGCAGTACTATTAGCTAATATTATTGTATATGTTATTGGGAAGGTGCACAAACTCAACTTCGTAATAATTGGTGTTGTTGGAAATGCACAGCAAATGTGGAAACGAATTAAGTGGAACGTACAAGTAAAATTGGGTAGCTGGGCTTAATTATCAAGTCCATAGTTTTTGTGTCAGCTCAGCTAGGGTTTAAACTAAAAATGCTAATGTTTTGAAGTTCACAAACGTTAAAATTAATTAAAATTTTGGTTTTTTCAATGGAATGCATTGTAACTAAACATACATAATGTAAATAAATAAATTGGAAATAAATCATGCGTTATTTATCCAGGACAAAAAAGTTAAAGCAAAAAACTACGCCTTTAATTGTCAAAACTTGAAATAATTAGGAATGTCCAAATTAAAACTGAAAACATGACTCACTGACAAACTAACATGTTAGCTTGTAAAATAATCTCGTATCAAGAAAATTAATATTTTTCACCCTTGGAATATTGTCAATCAATAAAATGTGTTTTCAACAGAATTTAGACAAACTAATCTTTTAGTTTTTAAAGATTACGAAGATTCCTTACACTTCCCAAAAAGTCCAACCAGGTAAATAACACGCTTCACGATTGGATAAAACAGAGATCCAGCAGATCAGTTACAAATGTTGGTCATACTATCCACCAATATCAAAATATAATTATTGAAGTAATTGAATTGAATTACAGAAATTGTTGCAATCGAAGCTAGCACAGCCCAGCGTTTAGATGATTGTGGGCCGCTATTCTACCTCCAAGTGTTGTTTGAATGTAACCCGTTTTAGGACTGAGGAGTTGTTCAGAACAGAATTTGTACCTTATCTTTACTTTGTTTCATTTATATTGTATACCTTTTTTAACGCATAGCCCTTATGGCTTACTGCATTAATGTACAGCAGAGTGCCGGTGGTGGTAACTATGCTTATGTTTAAATACTATTTTTATCACCAATTACAAATTGTACTACTCCTGCTACTAAAAAACCACAAGAATGTAAAGCATGCAGCAACCTGTCATTGACAACGCATTGCTCGCATTGCTGACGTGTAACTTCTCTGTTCATTCACCTTAACCTTGAACTTGTCAAGCTGTCAACCTAAAACATACAGTACATGTATCATTCTCTTTACACTTGCCTTCAGACAGCCACAAGAGCTGCACATATTTGACTTGTCTTCTCTTTTAATTTGTAACATTTGTGATTTGATTCCTTTCTTCAGCTCAACACAGAAAATAAGCTAATTGTGTTCGAGCAATAAAATTACACATTTAACTATTCGAAAACTTAAAATCATCGTATTTTTCATCACTTTATTTCTGGAAAGTTTCAGTGCATATTTGAACAGTTTTTTTAGATTAGATTTAAATTTATTGATCAGTAAAGAGCGACAATAGAATACAAGAAAATATTGAAGGGCTCATCTTCGTCGAAGGAAACTATAACAGAATTTGGTTGAGCCAATAATAAAATAAGTTTACAAATTCATGATTAATAAATAATGAAGTGTTACATCAAGAATGTGAAATTTTGTAGTTTTCATTAATTAGATCTACAAAATATGGTATTGGAGACTTTTGGTATCTGACTGTGCGAGCTTTCACTGGGATCAACAGATTGGGCTTGCGCAGTCTCGATTTCCCGGTATTTAAAGGTGGAAGCCAATTGCGGAATAAAGAGGAGGTGAAGAGTAAGAGTTATCATCTTCATGCACAAAGTGTGTCGGTGATTTCATCATTTTTCTCATTTTAAAGCATTTCATTTCACTTTTAATCATTCAGATCCTTCGTCTTATTATTCACAAATCATATCACCACATTCCCAACAGGAGTGGTTAAATAAATTTAGATTTTTTCCACAGTGGTGTGGGAATGGATGTTGTATTTCGATATATGCTGTTTGCAATGGAAGGGATAGTTGTTGAGATGGTAGTGATGAGTTTGATAATCCGGAAGATTGTCCAACTTGTAAGGAGGTGGATTTTAAATGCAGTAGTGGGTAGTGTGTACAAGGTAAGTATGTATGTGATGGAAGAAATGCTTGTGAGTGACGAATCAGAGGAGAACTGTCCTTTTGCTGATAACGAGAATCGGTGTAGGAATCTGTAAGAGGGGGCTCCAAGTCCTACAATGCCTTATATGTTCGTTATGGTTGCATTTGTAGTAGAAAAGTGATGGAGTAAATATTTTAATGCTTCACTAATTAATAATAATAAAAAAATCAGGGTTTACCGAACGAGTTCTGGTGTGATGTGGAAGGCATTTGGAACTGTCCGAATGGATCGGATGAAGCTAATTGTACTTTAGCTAAATAAAGGAGTAGGACATTTTCAGGGGGAAATAAATATAAAATACGTAAATCATTGGTGAATATAAGTATTTGATGTATTTAACAAGATTTAAAAAAATTGTTTTCCATAATTTGACTGAATAAATTATAAGGATTTTAGTGTCACCTGAATGGATTTTGATGCTGTACACTTGAGTAGCACTTTGACTATATCTCAAAAATCGGATTAAAACAACATTTTCAATTATGCATGCTACACATCCAGTCGTTTAAAAATTATGCATGGATACAATTGCAACAAATGTCAATACACGTAACCAAAATGTTCTTCAACTTTTATTGAAATGAGATTGAACAAAGGTTTATAACAGTTTACGGAAAGAATAACTTATAAACATGCATTATAATGTATACATATTTTTGTGTTATTTAGGTTACCTAAAGCAGTAAAGTATAATCCCAAAGTTGTGAAAAGGACTAACATACAGCATCAAAAATAAGTATGTAGTGGAATCAAAATGATTTAAATACTTTAGTTCCTATCAAACATTAAGCGCGTATGTAAATCGGATAAAAAGTTCGTTCAAATTTGTGTCGTCTTTTTAAGGTGAAACACAACTGTTTTCATTTTAAAAAAATGAATGATAAACTACTTCACGTAAGTTTTCTCCATTCTTTTCAATTCATTTTTTTTAGCAATTTAGCACTCAATGTTCTAATGTGAGCTAAATTCAATGTCAACCATGGAGCACATTTTTTAATATACATTATTTTGGGAAGCCCGAAAGTGTTTTTTTTTTTGTATTTTTGCCAATTCACAGAGACTTACGAAACACAAATTTCTCGATATTGGTTATATCAGCACACAAACCAGACCTCATTAAATTGTAATTTATTCAAATTGAAAACAGTACGACAAAGTGAAGTAACATGTGAAGATAATATAACAGTAGGAATTACGCCAATCCAGCCCCAATTAAATCTTAACATAGTAATACTAAAAACCATATGAGTGTCCTAATTGCTTATGCGACATGATATTGTGTTTTATCTACAATTATCGCACCGCGTTTAACTTGTTTCGTTTGTTGGACATGTGCAATAAAATATGCAAAATGCTTTTCTGGAAACAGGTTTAAATTGAGGACAATTAAATGGCCAATTTGCACAGTGACCTTAAGTACAGTCATGTAGTTTCACTATCCGTCCTATTTTCATGAGTTTTTCTTATAAAATTGGTTTACCAGCAAAGGTTTTTAGTATTAATTACATTGTCGAAATCGTCCTAATCCTGGATAAAAGATCATAAGTCATAGCAATTATTAAAATATGTATTGGTTATATTCCTGTGTCATTTTTTTATTTTACTACATACTGGCATTACAGACCAGCATAAGTATAAAAGATACCCAATCCTTTGCATTGCTTTGGGGAGAGCATCAGACCATGCTGACCAATCCAGTAACTTGCCCATCGAATCTCGTAGTTTTTATTGGTTGGTTTCGATGGGCCAGTTACAGGATTAGTCAGCTCAGCTGCGATGCTCTCCCCAAAATAATACAAAGGATTGGGCGTTTTTCTAGTATTCGGTGTTGTGGTCTGTGAATTGGCATAAACCTTTTTTGTGAACTTATGTAGCAATGACAATGTACAAATGAAATGTGAATATGTATTTACCATAAGCTGTAATTATTGTTTGACATGTGCAAAGTTTGATACATTACAGCTATGTGTATCTATTACTGATGACAGCTGCAATTTAGTCACTGTGTTAGGTTCAAATTAGATAATTGTGGTTTAAGACATGAATTCCAATATTCCAAATACACGTCGTTTTAAAATGCTTATGCCAAATTGTGGTAACAAGTTTGTATTACGCAACAAATCAAATATGACAGACTGGAAATTTTTTCTTGACTCTTACCTTACTGATTCTTCAAATAAATATTATAAAAAACCCATTTGGAGAACATAATTTGGGAACCCCTTGGCAGAAAATGATGTATGGAATAAGCAATGGGACTAGTTGTGCAAAAAATGAACTTTACCCCGAATTTTTAATTACGTGTGTTTAGCCCAAACATTAATCTCAATATTTCCGCCTTGTTAAATAATCGTGTCTCAAATCTCAAAGCCGTGTCACTCAAATATCTATCACTAGTTTTCAACCCATTAACCATTATTTCAAATTACGAATCAATTTAAAACTAACCTTTATTTTAAGCACACTTTAAAAATATAACTATAATTCATTAAACATAAAAAAGCTCTACAACTTATCAAAAAAAAATCCCAAATCGTTATTTCACATGTTAGTAGTTTTCATAATATGTGATCGACACAGCAAATCTTTTAGCCGTCATACAATCATATCACATCAAAAATATCACAAGTTAGTTTATTTCCTTATAATTTGCCGTAGCACGTTTCGTAACGAGTTACGAAAGTTTCTACCAAAGACGCAATACAGCACCATATTAACTGCAAAATTTGTATTGAAAAGCATATTCGCCCAGGGTAAAAGTCCCTGTAAAATTTCACTGCCAAATGGTGTTCCATGAGCGATCTGAATAAAATAGCCAGAGATTGACATTATTTACATTTTTTAAATGACAACACAGTAAACCATTTTAGACTACTTAGTATTGTATCTACCTCAGTAAAACTAAAATGATGCTTACCTGTAAAAACTGTGCACATCGTATAATATGTAGCGGCAAATTCAGCCCAAGGAACACGCTTGAAACCAGCAACAGCGTTTTCGTCACCCGAACATCTGAGTATTCATTTCTTCGGTGAGGGGATTTTATACTAATTTTGCACACTAATTTATCTCTCACTCGAAAAGTGTCAACGTAATCTGGTGAAATATTTACAGTTTGAATGTAATTTTTCCCTTCATAATCCATTCTTCTAGAAACAATATTTTGTTGGCTAGTTTTCATCACATCCCGTCTCTTAGCACGTGCACTGTACTGCACTGTAATAATCCTACGTTCTTTTCTCAACTCCACAACTTTAATGGCCGTTTTTACGTTAAAATACGCAATTATAAAAAATGGAACTATCATCGTAACTATACTATCGATATAATTAGCTATTTCAGAGAATTTGTAGTAGCGTTCCGACACACTACACATGTTTTTGTAACCATTACTTCTTTGGATCTGAATTACTTCTGCAATGATCCATACATAAGAAAATATCAACAATCCTAATGGGACAATGACGGAAATGGTTATTTTTGCTTTACGTTTTGCACAATGCTGTACCCTTGACAATGGAAAGTAGACGACAATATATCTTTGAATTGAAAATGCCACTGTGAGATAAACTGTTACGAAACAAGTGACTTGGCCAATATACATGATCATTGGGCAAACAATAGCTGATGTGATTACATTTCCGACAGTAGTCTCTAGCCAGACTAAGAGCAAGCTAAACAAATATCCAGTATCGCTAACAGCTAAAGCTGATAGATAATATGATGATGAAAGCCTCCGGTATTTTTTATCCATTAGAAAAACAAGTAGAGAAAGAATGTTTCCAAGTGACCCAACGAAACAGAGAATAGGAGTGTGAAATTTTTGAACCGCTATTCCCATGTAAAACATCCTGAAAAATTGGTCAAATAAAATAATAGCATTAGATCTCACGAGTATTATTATTGGAATAAAGGTTAAATTTTTATTATCTTGCCAACCGTTCCCAAACGTCCAAAATTTCTAGTCCCACTGCCTGCATATCAAGCTGATTCAAATTGGTTTGGTTAGAAGCGTCTGAGAAGTTCAACTCCATATTTACGGCTAATTAACTCAAGCAAATTTTATAAATCAATTGCCGTTTTGCTCCTTGGGAAGTCAATAAAATACTATTTCATGCTGGATAAAATCTGCTCCTTTTTATACTTTAACTAACAAAGGTTTTACTGCTGCTACACTATTGATACATGCAAGGACTTTGGAATTTGGATCCTGTGGACTTTGGACTTGTTCTGTATGCGAATAAAATACTTATGTTTGTAGTTAGTGCATGAATGCTAAATTGTGTATAAACTCTACATACACGCAAGTAGCAGAGTAGCGAAATGGTGAGCAGATATAACGATTTGCTTAACTGTTCCATTTGATCTTTCGATTTAACACTTGTTTTAGCCAAAAAATGTCTAAGCTTTAATAGGTAAAGTGACTTTATTGATAATCGTTACGCTGGCTTCCCGATAGGGACTATTTACACAACATGCAAAATTTTCACCCCAACAGCTTTTAAACCCATTAACATATTTAGGACAGTTTTGGTAATCACCTTAGTACTATTGTTATTTTCCTTAAACATAATCATACGTACAACCGTGTCAGATTTGGTTAACATCGACGAATGGGCTCCTAAGTTATAGTGACAGATGAACAGACAAACGTATATTAACACGAAGTTTTTGACGTTGTCATTTAAAACATACAACCGTCAAATCTATTATTGTCATACAATGAGGTTGTCTAGTGATTTTGAAACGTGGCGAAACAAGTAGCTCAGTAGCAAATTACACATAGTTGAGTTTTTGGCCCGTGTCTCATTTTTAATTTAAACATATAAAACCGTTAAGTACTCTAATACACGTTCGAAGCTGTATACGTATAAGCAATAATTTCGACCACAGCTTCGTTTCGTTTACCTATGATTTGGTAGGACGTAAATGTCGTCATTGTCTTGCCCAGCAATTATTTTATAATAGTAGCTGTTGATTTTTTAATGAGACCATTATTTTTTCAAGTCAACATTAGGTTAACGCACACGTAGCTTGTTTTTTGGGATAAATTATTTTAGAAACCCTGAACGTTTAAGTGTATTTTGACCGACCACAGAGGGACATTAGAGCACTGGTACATAAATCTCCTGGTGTATTTTCCTGTAAAATACCGATTTTTTCTATATCAGTTATATCGTAAGCTGGCTCGGTCAAATCATCACTTCAACAGATATATAATAATAGACTTCGAAATAATTGTGAATGATCTAGAAACTTGTTATTCAAAAAGGAGTTCTAGGGAATTTAAAAAGTGGTGACATACCAACCGTTGGCTAAAAATGCACTTCATATTCAATGTCTAATAGTTAAGCTTATTCCCTAGTTTTCTAGAAGTTACGGAATTTATCATACAATACACTTATTCATGAACAAGCCATACTTCTGTAAAACTAAAAGCAATGTATCAGAATATTGAAAAATTGCTTAGTTTTTTATATAGTGGTATTTAAAAAAAATTATTTGAAATCATAACTTGTTTTTACATTTTTAGTATGTGTTTTTCATATTACTGTTTAAATATATATGTACAATGAATAAATTGTGGAATTGACAATTGGTTAAAAACGAATGTTGATGTATTTTATAAAGCTTGTAAATCGTCTTGGATAAGAAAAAGTGAAAGCCACAGTAATTAGGAACGCACACATCTATCGACAATTTCCATGCGTCATCATCATCATTTCTTCTTTCAACTTTTACCAAGTGAACTAATGTGATAATGGCAATATGTAAACAAAATGTATGAAGGTAAGGGTATTTACCCAAAACTTTAATTATTGTCTGACATGTGTAGAATTTGTCTAATTACATGTTCGTGAATGTATGAAACCTTTTGTGGCGTGTGGTCTAAATCAGATAATTGCAGCCAAACTTAATGACACTTGAGTTTACGTTTATACTCAAAAATCGTGTTTCTGTTGAGTTGCATCGTAATTTAATTGGGTATATAATGTAAAGCTACCACACATACACACTATCCTTTCACTCATCATCAGTCAGCTACAATTGAAATATTAGTAGTTTGAACGTTTGTGAAAAATTGTTAATTTATAAGTCTAACTTATTATTTATAAAATGTGGCATAGTCGACTTTCTTTCATCGCTCTAATCCTGTTTATTCTTGAAGCGAACATGATAAACGCACAATTGGGAGTGGGTGGTCCTCAAACCCAACAGCAGGGAATCGTGTTCGGGTTAAACAATGGAATCGGAAGAAATACTTGTGCAGAGAATGAAGTTTACTCGGAGACGTTAAATAGGTGTGTTGATAAGGGACCTTTATTTCAAAATATGTTTTCACTTGGTTAATTTACAAATTTTATAAACGTAACCTGACAATTTTCACATAATAAGTAATCATGTCAAGTAGAATATAATTAGAAAATCTAACCTAAATTCAAAAAATAATAAAGACCATTATATTACTGTTATCGAGTTTTTTTTTACATTCAACTGGATATCGTATCAGTAAATTTGTACAAGCATTTGTAGATAATTTTGCCAATTCGTTCCAGAAACAATAACAAACATCAGCAAACTAAGCAAAATATACATACTGAAACTAAGAAAAGGTGCATTTCATCTTATTTTATACAATCAAGAGGCTATTATTATTTTTGAAAGTCAAAAGTTTATAAAATAAAAACTATCAGCATGTTTTGTTATTTGGGTTTAGGAATGTATTCAAGTAAATATAATATATTTATTTCGTAATACCAAGTCAACTTTTTTTTGAGGAAGTCAAACGTTGACCAAGTAAGTTAGTTACTAAATAAGTTAATAGTCAATTTAGTATTTTATCGTTCCTAGAATTTTGTCTTTTCTCAATTTCTTCTCTCCAGTAGCTTTAAAATATTTTTTTAAATACAATTTTCCTGCATCTTGAATGGGCTCAGCAAAGTTTCTGTGCTAAAAGATACATAAGTGCAATAATAAGAAAAGGTGTATTTTATATCAATATATTGGGTTAACCACTAACCTTGTTCTGAAACAAGATTTTCACTGCATCAAAGAACACAAAAGCTATGCATGTAAATTATGAAGAGTAGAGATTATGTTGCGTAGCAACTGATTTTTTTATTACAGTCGAAACTTTTGGTATGCAAATAAAAATATGATTTTCCACAACACAGGTAAACATAACTTTAAAAATCAGTTAATTATCATCACTTTTATTTTTAAATCTTTTAGCTAATTTATGTGTATAATTTAAATGATTGGCTAAGTTCATCGGCACCCCAAATCCCTTCCCACATATTTCACAGACAAACGGTTTAATTCCCAGCTGTTGATTCCTGTGACTCAACTCATGCTGGTCCAATTTCCTCTGGAAACAAAATCCCTTTGCGCAGTAACTACAGCTGAATTGCTTCTTTCCTCCTCCACCACCGGCGACCCCACCTCCTTTCCCATCATCTCCTCCTATCCCATGTTTCTTTATCATATGGTTATCCAAACCCTGCTGCCTTAGAAAAAACAACTTATAACCCACCACATCACATTGAAAAAGGGTCCCCTCCCCTTGACCCTTATGCATATGTAAAATATGCTTTTTAAGATAACCACTCTTAAATGGGATGCCACACAGGTGACATGTCACCTTTTTCTCGACGCTTTTCCATCTCTTTAAATGCACCACTATCTTGTGCCTATTGAGGGACTGCTTTTTCTTGAAGGACGCACCACACAAGTCACACAAACAGGGCCCTTCACTGTCCTCCTCCGCCCCTTTTTTGTAAGGTCCTCTTGATCCCTTTCCTTACATCTTTTGGGGATACAGGTGGAGCTTTCTGTGTTTAAAGTAAGCTTTGATAGAAGACAAGGTAGCTTTTTCAAATGGTGTGTAGTGGAGAGGTGCCTCAAGGTGCTGGATATCGATGTAAATTTAAGGGGACATCGGGGACACTACTGGGTTGTTGGGGTGCCTCCTATGATAATGGTAGAAAAACAAGCGGGATCTTCAGTGACCTTCGTTGACGTTGTGGTGACGGTGATATCAGGCTTCAGATCGATTCCAGTTTCCTCTTCAGATTCTTCCTCCACACTTGGTAGCCAGTCGTTATCCTAATCGTGCGAACTGTCAAGGTAATCTACTTGAAGGTCATCAAAATTTGAGTTATCTGGATTTCCAAAAGAAACTGATTCCTCCACGTCTTGAGGACTTTGGTCTTCTGTGGTTTGGTCTTGTTAGGTTCTTCAGATTCACTTTTAATTAGTCTTTGAATGTTATCCTCCTGGTTAAACAAATGGTTATCTTGTATGTCATCATCACCTTCGAAATTGTCGTCTGAGGAGGCGAGTCCGTCTTCATCTTTAAATTTGTTGGAGGACTTTGAAGAAGTGGTGGCTTCATCTTTCCTTTTGTGTCGCTGACGATGCCTCCAAAAGTTTTTCATATTTTTTAACGTCGTCTCACAGTTGGGATAAAGGCAAGTTAACCTTTGCATTTCGTTGACGGTTTGAATGTGTTTGAGAAGGGAGGTGATTGAGGGTAATTGGGAGGTGCAGTAGAGACATTGATGGAAATTGGAGGCTTCTTCTTCGGTGACGACTTGTTGTGGAGGATATTGGATCTGGATTTGGGTAAGGCAGTTGGGGCACTGCTGGTGATGATGATGATGGGCGACACTGGCACTTGTACTGCTGGTCACCTCGTAGTTAGTATAATTATCTGTTTGAATTTAAGATATATTCTGTATTTAAATATTTGTTTAAATGAATATATTTAAAATAAAGTTTTTAATTGAACTATTTTATTTACGGTTTTGGACAAATGACCTGGTTTCCTTCCAAACTGTCATTTTTGGAGGGGGATCCCGATGGTCTTCAAATTTGATAAAGGCAAATTCACTGGGCGGCACTTGATTGTCTCCACAATTTTATTTTGAATAACTTTCAGTTTTGCGGATAATTGTAGTATTTGAAAATATATTGACCTCGCCTCTCCCGTCATTTGAGTGCAGTTGCCACACAAACTTATCCAACTATCTGGATTTCCACCCTTTTCAATATAACTTTGAAGTTGGGTAGTGGGAACTTGAAGGAGGTACTTTTAGGATAAATACTACATTTAACTGTTTGGATAATAAAGAACCATGATTATCAACCGAACTGAAAGATTAAAAAAATATGATTATAGTTTTTAACTGCTGTAAAATAAAAGAGAAGCTTTCACCAAGTCAGCAATAAACTTGACAGTCTATTTTTTTGTTATGATCTTCTTTTGCTGAGCAGCTGACTTTGATTCTGTTTGGGGTAGAATGGATGGATCTTGGCCTAATATGCACTAACATAGCATTGTGTCATAGCACAGCGGTCAGTAAGCTTCACTTTATTCGGCTATATCTGTACCCAAATACCGTGACTTTTTAGTGAATTATAAATAATCATTGAGTAAAACAACTCATGTCAATACATTTCAAAGTTTGTATGTTCGTTTTAAGTTTTATTTAAAGGAATCTTACCATAATTTTTTGTAAGGTGGCTGAACACCAAAAACATCTGAACTTCATCCGGCTCTTTATAGATTAGATCCTCTATTTGGTCCTCAAGTGTCAATTTGGTGTGTTTTATGAATTTCCCATTAAATTCATAAATTTATTTGGGTTTTCTAGTTTACTTCTTTCGTATATAAACGCATAGGAAAAATAATTATAGCCTAGAATAATCTATAGTGTGGTCTGTATAATCCACAATGTTTAAAGTGTTCTTAGGCTGAACTGAACTACAAGTTAGCCTAGTCCCCAATATAATTTGAGTCTGTGGTTGGTAT
>JAQFZH010001959.1:0-18512 GCA_034695485.1 Entomobrya nivalis
TGCCAGTCAACTATAGTTAACATAGTTGGGTCGTAGGTCGTATAGGTAGCGTAATTAACACATACAGTGAAATAAAAGTATTCCTGTAATACATCCAGATATGTATGCTGGCTTCCTCGAAGTGTAACAAACGATATTTGTTCAAGAGGCAAAAGCAATCTTATTGAAAAGTGAAATTGGAGATGCCAATGCTTATTGATTTGCTGCTCATGAGGAATTTGATCTTCTTTGAATGCCAATGTAATATTTAGCACATCTTGCAGTGTTGCAATTCCTAACATCATTTTACGGTTACATGAACGCAAGCTATTCAGCAGGGAATCTAGGTCACCATGGTGTGATGTGAATTCATCAAAGCAGGAATCCACGGGACGTATGTCCGAAAACTGATCTATGTACAGATTTACTATTTCCATGAGCGGAAACGAAATTTGCACGGTTTGACCGTATCCGTTAGAATTAAGAGCTAAATGTGCAAGTTGTATGTTGTCTAGAGCCTTGTTCCATAGTGGTCTTAATGAACCGAATTTTAAGTCACAAAAGTAGCATAACAGTTGGATAGGCTGTTCATACAAATCAAAAAATATTACAGCTGCTTGAAATGGTTTTGTGTTGACTTTTGGGAGAAAGGTCATAAGCTCGGTGATTGTTCCGATGTTTTTGCTCAGCTCAGCAACGTGATTAAAAAATAGTGCGTTGTCGGATGTGCTAAATCCGGATTTTTGGATTGCGTTGATCATCTCGAATGCATTATTGGTTAAAATTAGGAACAAGATTGGACAGTTAGAATACTTTGAAAAGAGTCGAAAATATCCTGTCTGCAAATTAAATTCTTGAGAGGTTACTTGGAGATGTTTGTCAAATATTTCAAAATTTAGGCTTGTAATATTATGTATGGTGTATGTATGAAGTAATCTATTAGTAGTGCCTGGGTTGTTGGTTGGAATTGTTGCTAATGACGAAGATAGTACAATATTAACTAAACAGTTGCTATTAGCTGTAAACGGTAAGTAAGGACGGAATTCGGACTTAACTTTGTAAATTAATGTAACGATAAGAAACACTGTGGCTTTATAAACAGCTTTCATTTTTGTTTTTGCTGAAAGACAGTAACTAATGAGAAAATTACGCCAAAGGTTCTCGTGTTTCTAAAGCTTAGTTTGTTTGGAAATGGCTGCTAATTTTAATACGGAGTATTATAAAAAGGTAAACCTTCCTTCACCGAAATAAATGTGTACCAGTTATGACCACAGACCTGGCTATTCAAAACATTTAAGATACATTTAGTAACGAAGTTCGAATTTAATCTTAACAGATTTTTTATAGAATTTTACTAAAAATTTACAACAAATTTTTTTGTTTTCCTTTTCTGCAGAAATTTACAACATGTACATACATGTTGTAAATTTCTGCATTTTTTGTTTCCGTTTATTTTTGCTTACTTGCTAGGAAGAGTAGGTCAGCTTTACCTACTTTAACAAGAGTGAAAGCTATTTGGTAGCTGGTTCTAGCTATGCTAGCTATTTTTTATAATTATATAAGCATACAAAGACCGTCAGCATATTTAATGAGTACTTGTTTCATAAGCACGTGTGCCAAGGAGGTAGTTCAAGAAATTTAAGTAATTAAGTACTTAACGAATTAATTAGTAGCTTACATTAAAAATTTCAACTTGAACCTTCAATTACTCTTAACTTAAGCTAATTGGTATTACTTCAGAATTAGTTTATTGCTTCAGTTTTTTAAGTGAAAAAAATCTTATGATCGTGAATTTAAACATTACATAATAGACGTCTCTTTTAAAGTCATATTTCTGTAAATTTAATGACTTAAACGTATTTGTTTTTGACATGCTTAATAGTATTACGAAACGTTCATTTCAAAATGCGCAAGAAGGCTCAAGCAAAAAAAATCAAAGCAAAATATATTATATTAGAGAAATAAGTATGGACTAGTTTAAAATACTTTTTATTTTGAAAGCACACGTGGACCGTCAGCATATTTAATAAAAATATCCTTTGGATATGTTTCTCATTTATTAAAAAGAAGTTTGAAGCAAAGCTGTAAACTGTAAGGGCAATAATTGATGTTTACAGTAACTTTTATACTATTTTAGTTTATTGAAGAAGAAGGTTTGGAATACGGGTTAGATGTAAGGATGTAAGCAAATGTGACCTAAATTTAGGTAATCTTTAATGATTCCATATTGTTTCATTTTTACAAAAAATACTATGACTCATAATACTATGACTATGTACTATGACTCAATTAAAATCGTTATGCTTCACAGTTTTGTAATATTAATATCATCAATGTGGAATCAGAGCTTTAAATTATTCTTATACAACTAAAGTACGTACGCCCATATGACCATTTACAGAACATTTCTCACTTTAAGTAGTTTTGACTTTAATTAATTAACTTGTAAAAAGGTGAAGGTGAAACTACCGACAAACGGCTTTGGCATGACCCACATGTGTATGAACTTGTAGCGATGCGTTAATAATTGAAATTTAATTAGTTTTGAAGCAAACCAACGCTACTTAAATAAATATACTTAATATAATGAAACACCGGCATTACTAATTATTCTAAAAGCATTGTCATATATATTACGGTCGTCTGTTTGCCCGGATTCGGTTTTTATTTTATAGCCATTAATTTCGTAAATTAGTTCATTAGTTCAAATACACTTTAAATTCATATTTTGGTTTAACTCCAAAAATCGCATGATTAAATATTAATATATTTATTATAAAGTTAAGAAATAAAGTGCTGAAACTAGAATTTGTAAATCTAGTAAATCTGATGACTGATGTGATAAAATAAAACATAATTTATTCCTAGTTGTATGGAACAGTTGCCCTTCGCAAAAGATGTAAAGTTTTTCTACTTTATAGGACGAATTCATAAAAACGACTACCCGGAACAAATGATGATTTTAATTTAAACGGAATACGGTTTTGTTCAAAATGCAAAAGACAACAATAGCAGTAGGCATGGTCATGATAATATCAAACCAAAATATTAATAGTAGTTCCATGATTATATTAATGTTTGGTTCTAAAAACTAATGTACTTCAAGTTATTATAGAATTCCTACTTGAACTTATTTTAGAATTGTTTTGTAACCCATTTTTATAATCATGAACAGTTTTATTCCACAAACACATTCGCCAGCTGTTACTTTCCTCCATATCCCGACTCAAATAAACCACACAGCCAAAATTCCTTTTAAGATCCCACGCACCCTTGGCACACATATCCTTAAACTGAAGAAAGTTAACTGTAAATTTTCTTTTCTCAGTAATATCAACAATTTCCGGTTGCCATTGAATCGCATTTTCGGCATACTTTCTTTTCACTTCTTCCATCAGTGCACCAGTTACAAAAATATCGTCCACCCAAAAGAATCTCAAGTTATTAGAAACCGAGTAAAGTTTTGTAATCAACGAGAAATTTATTATATAAGTCCAACCATTACAATAAGTTGGATAAGTTTCATCTGGCCATTCTGCGCTAGTCACAAACCATTTCCATCCAGTCTGCTTAGAGGGAGATTTCCCAGATATAACGTTGCAGTAAATGTCTGGAGTTTTATTTCCTTGTCTTTGCATCATATCCGCGTTTACCCAGTCTAACCACTGCATAATGTCGACAAACAAGTCATCATCTGATTTCATTACGTGAGTAGCCTCTTGGCAAAAATTGAGTATCCATTTATACCCCATGAGGTGCTTGTAAGTCAGATTTCTATAAGAATCAATAAAGCTTCCAAGAACAATGTCCCCAAATTGGTTTTCCTCTTCAGTTAGCATTTTTTCTTGTTCATTGATTTCCAACTCGGTTAGAAGTTGTGGGTTGGCTTGTCCCAAAAGGAAAACCAGACGCACATCCCAGTTCTTGTAAAGGGGAATAGAGCCCCAAGACTTTCGAATCGATAGTCTTTCATTAAAATTTGTTCTTGAACTGAAGATAAGCACTGGTAACAATTTTATCTTGGGCAAACCCAGTGACTCTGTAGGATGGAGTTTGCATAACGATTCATTGTTTCTTATCCAAATGAAATTGCTGATATCCAGAAGCCTAGATTTTTGTAAAGACGTTTTGGACACATGGTGGTATCTGTTTACAGGGAGATTAGAATTCCAGCTTTGTGGCAAGTTGAAAATGACCAGGTGAATTCCATTTAGTTTTAGAGACTTGTACAAGTAAAGTTGAAAGAGGAAGGCGACTGAAGTTAGTATCAGAATAAGTTGAATCTGTTTAAATGCACAAGGAGAATACTTCAGGTTAATTCAAGTGAATTTTATTAACTTGTTGATATAAATACAAAACATACCTTATGGACGCTTCTCATGTGACACTTTTTGCGACTTGGGGAAACTTTTTTTATAATTATATTACGTTTTATTTGCTGCTTCATTGCTTCGTCTCGACAAAATTTCAAATAACATGGTGATTGCAAAAACCCACAAAGAATGCTGGTTTTGTTGAATTGGAGTAGTAAACTATTATGCATTTAGTTATTATTATTACAGGGTTTAGCAGTTTTTGCGCAAATACCAATCAACTTGAAACAAAAGGTAATTAAATATTTATTAATTTATTGTACAAATCATGTGCATAAAACAATCTAGATAATACTTCGTTTATTATAAGAAGGTTTATTTCGCAATCTGATCACATCTCCCTCGAAAAGCATATACCTTTTTTGCATATATTGCTAGGATTTCTTGGGAATTTTACGCATCATGTCAAATGCCTATAAACTCTTTCATAACTAAACTATTGCCTGTTGAAATTAAAATTACCAATAAATTTGAAAAATTCAAGTTATTATTGAGGGAATTTATGTTAAAATAATTTTGTTTTGGTAATTGCAATTTGTTTTGTATATTGGTAAATGTGACATTAAATTTTTAAGGTTTGCAGTTAGTAATCCACGCTGTGGAGTACTGTTTACCTTTGGTATTACGTATGACCTTGTTATTGACTTAATATGTAATGATTAAAAAGTTGTAATGTGAAAAATGCAAAGTTGAATAAATTAAATTAAATTGAACTATATTTTTCCAAGTTTATGTAAACTTGGAAAAATTCTATCAATAAATGGTATTAAACAGGTTCACTTATATGATAAATAGTACTTTTCTTATGATGAAGGCATGTTTTATGCCGGTTGATAACTGGTATCAATGAACTTGGATTATTAGCTATGCTAGCTCAATGATACTCAACTGACACTTTTCGACGCATGATAAAATTGATGCAATTGTATGTATAGAACTTGTGACAGGTTATTGTTGTACTCTGACATCATTAAATGCAAAAATTTAATCAATGGATAAAATGCAAAACTACAGTACAACATTTAAACAATGAATCAAAGCTTTATTTTACAGATAATCAAATAAGGAATCATTTGAGAAATATTATATTTTTACTGCTGGTGATATTGATATTGGTTTTTCCTGTCCGTTCAATAAGCAGAAAACAATATTTTAAAAGTTATCCTTAAAGAATTTAGATAGGGATCAGCAATTACGATTGCGCTTGCTTGCTTAACTTAAATAATGTATTTGATGGCTGGGCTAAGCTGTCACTTTGGTGGTGTTAAGACTATCATCGCATGGAATAAATTCTAATGATCTATATGATGTTTTGATGTTAAATTTAAAATGGACATGTTTGTGAATCTCAGCAAACCAAAACGCTTTAGCAAATCTTGTCTAATTGCTTTGCATCTATTCATTTTGAAGCGCTTCTGTTTGACAGAATTGTCAAATCTGATGTAATATTTAAGATTAGTATGTTTTTTAAATCGTGGCAAACCAAAACGTTGTAGCGAATCATTTATATGGGGTATATATTTAATTCATTGCAGAAAAAAATCTTACAGCACCTGTGGGCGATCAAGAAAATGGTCTGAATATTGGCTCGGTTTTCAGGAACAATTTGACAGTAATTGTGAAAATGTGTGAGCGCGCTCGCTATTTGTGAACTTACAAGGGCTGATCGTATATTAATTGTAATTTTTACATTTTAACATTCCTGCGTTCAGACATGTTTAGCAAGAATTTTTGAAAATATGATTGAAGAAGAACTTAATGTAGTTAAAATGCCAAAATTTTAAAACAATTTGTTACATAGTAAACTTCCTATAATATATAAGACAATTTAATAATTTGGTTTCAAATTAAACCAGTATTATTACGTAACCATGAGCAAGACTTACGCTGTAAACAATAGGTTAAAAAGCTGATAGCAACAAATATCATTAAAATGCCTTTGATTTTTGCAATTCTTCTGTTCTGTCTTCCATTTGTAGTTTAGAGAACATGACCTGGGCCATCAACTGACTCGCAAGTAATGATTGCATGATTGATTACGATTAATTTATTTATAAACATGCTACAAATATATCAATAGATTCAGCATATTATTTTTTATTTCGGGATTCATACAAATTTAGTTTTTTGGTAAATTTTTACAAATACTTTGAATATGTTTGGATATATAATTAGAATCCAAATTTAGTGCATCTACTAATTAATTATTTATTATTGAATTACATGTAGCAAATGAACTATTCCGGAACATCGTCTTCATTTGTTTGCGGCTTCTCAGTAGTACTTTTATCAGGAATTTTCTCTTCGTCTTGAGCTTTTTCGGGCTCTGGTTGTTCAGCAGGTGGTTTCTCAGGTTCTGTTACTTCTTCTGGTACACATTCCTAGAAAATTGTACAAAATTTCTGAATGTTAACGTATATACCATTGTTAGCATATATAAGACGAATTTTTATATTTTAAATACACTAAAAACGTAATATTCAATCAGCGAGACTACTTCTTTGTAAGCAGAGCAGAGAATTGGGACGTGGATTATTTGTGGGTGAAAATGTCGTCCCATGAATTCATTTCTAACCAATGTATTATTCTTCATTTTTCTTTTATACTCATCCGTTGTGTTTAAAACTGGGTGAATATAAGCCAACGAAAACATACTCCGCTCAGTATTCGAGTTGCCACCAATGGCATCCGGAAAGGTGATATTGTGAACGGCTGTGGAGTTAATTTATTAAAATTTTTATTCAAAATCAAAATTTTGTGATATTTCTAAAAAAAATGCAAAACAAACCCGCTATTGTAGTATTGACGCTGTAAGTTGTATTTAAAGTAATGTTCTTGCTTAGTTGTTCGATAACGTGTGTAGGAAGAAATTGAGGAATTATGAAAGGGAAACTTTTGAGCTGCTCAGCAACGTCAAATTTCCAATAATCGTGGTTGTTCAGAATTTCTTCGGTTATTTTAAAGTTTGGATATTGTTCATGGAGGGCGCATGCAACATCACACTAATGAGATTTTACAAGTTGCAGATATAGTTTGATCGAAAACTTATTTGGTTCTATTTTGCAATATATATTTTTTACCATATCCAGCAAAATTTCTTGCATTATGTCCGATGCATTTAGTTTTTTAAAACCAGGTGCCATGTCATGTTTACATTTTTCTCTGATTTGTGTATTTTCAGCATCAAAAACCGATTTGTAACGAATGTCCACTGGAGAAGATCGCTTACAGCACGTTCCTAATCTATGATCTTCTTCGTTCCATTCTGAGCACATTTCGATCTAGTGCCACAAAAAAATACTTTAAAATTTACTATCATAAAACTGAAGTGCTTGCGTTGTAACAAATTTGTTAATAATTATGACTAAAACTTACCTTCCCAAAATTCTTTTCGCCAGACATTCCTTCACAAACCTGTGAGAAATCAATTCATTTAAAAAAATAACCAAGTTTTCATGTTACATAGTTTCAAGTGAACGTGAATTATCCATACCCATTTTTCGATATCGTAATAAGTTGCCCGAATATTTTGCAGCCATGCATAATTATTGAGTGCAGCTGGTGCTACAAATTAAATAAAAAATCAAGTATGTTTGCTTAATCAGCACGAATAAAAAAATCGGATTAATCAGAAAATGACTTACGCATTGATTTTAAGGCCTCAACTTCCTTTTCAATTTTGGATTTAATATCAGCTGGATAATTTTTTGAGATAAGGTTTGAGTAGTCCTTCAGCCATAGTTTGGTTTTGCCACCGCTTGCTTTCCCCAGTATACAGGAATATATATCCCACTAATATATTTTCAAAAGTTGCCAATTACATTATTACAGTTTGTTAATTCTTAATCAAATATCAAGGGTATATATTTTTAAATACTCCGATTCCATCCAACGTGTCCGATTTCGGTGCAACATTATCCGGCAAGCAGTCTTTCCAGAAATTATCAATTTCCAAAGCAGGCTTTACTACTTTACCTGCACAGCAAGTTGCGGTTGGCTTAAATGTTAGGTGTTTTCGATACTGGCAAAAGGACTTCTCACCACCTTCATCAATATCAGTGCGATAACATAATATAACAACTACCTGTGCACTGCATACTATTAAGAAAAACCGCAACATTTTAAGAGTAAAAATTACATAAATACTTCGTTCCTTTAAAGTTATGTTCCAAGTGATGAAATTATGTACCTGTTCTCTATCATTTTTTATACTACATTGAAATAACTAAATACATTGAAGGAAGTATGAAGTGCCTAGTTCCTGTGAGTGTCCTTGGGGATGAGGTTATTTTATGCATAAAATAGAAAATGAATGCACAATTTTTATAACCAATATTTTTCAAGTGTTTCACGATGTATGTTTGAAAAAGGCTGATGGTAATAGTAATAACCAACTGATCCATTTACGAATTAGATTTCAACAAGATGTAAAACTGAAATAAAACATGACATAATAAACTAATTAAATTCTTCGTTTGCCGTTTTTTTATTGTAAAAGCTACTGCATGATTTAAAGCGGAAGTAAACACTTTTATTATCTGAATCCTCCTTTTAACTCTCACTGGAATTTGGTCGTGCCGTAATTCGTGAATATGTTGTTATGAATGCCGTCTACTTTCAAAAAGTCTGAATATTTATACGAGTGTTTTCATTGAAGATGATGAATGTACAAATAAAAATAATATATTTATAGAATAATTCTATAATAATTCATTGAAAATTAAAGTTTAACGTTTCAGATAAGATATTGCTCCGATATTTGACTATGCTTTACAAAATTGTAATCAAAAAAATATTGTGAATTTTAACATTATTTTATGACTGTTCACTTCATTTATAAACTAATAGTTAAATTTTACATTTTTGCATTTGTAAAATTCTCCTGTTAAAGTCAAATGTCAATTGATTTGCTTATGAAATCTCATTTCAGAGATAAGCGAGTTTTGACAAAATATTAGAAATGATTTATAACACATGTAAACCAAAACTTTAACAAGAACAAAAAAGTAATAGAATTTTTTATAATAGTTCCAGTTTACTACCCAACGAAATGCCAAAGATTTGCAATTCATTTAAAATATTGAGAGCAAATGGTTTACGTAAAAGAAGGTTTCTTTACGTTTATGCTGGTCATCCCTTTCTATTAAGGACTTCTTGTTGTTTTCTTGAGTTGGTGCAAAAACTTATTTTTACATTCGTACATTCCTAAGTCATCTGCCCCCAAAGGTTCACTTTAAAGGTGTTTGTTCCACTCGTCGTTACATACACTACAAATATCTGTAGGTTTAAGCATCCATATCGACAACAAATACATATATATAAGTAAATAAAATTTTGGGGGATTTTATAGTTTTAAACAATTATTTATCAGCAAATCTTACAATAATCAATCGCATAATTTTACTGCTTCAAAGCGTTTCTGAATCCTTGTTCATTTGTTTGTGATTCGCAGGCCACTTAAAATATAAAACAAAACATGAATATTAATTTAGTTCAGGCAATAATTCAAATGTTAACAACAAAACATTTAACATTTGGTTAATCTAATTCCAATTTAAAAAAATTAAAATAATAAAAGTTCGAGCAAACTTTAATGTTGAAGGCTTGTAATATTGGCGATGAGAGACCCTTTTAATTGATATAGCCTGTCATTTTAGCAAAGAAGCCTGCATAGTGCAATAATAATACAAGAAACAAACCTAAAACTGTAAAAAGTTTTGGTTAAAGTTTTATATGTCAAAGTTTTGTCACGTATGCATGCACATAGTGTTCTGATTTTACACATGAATGAGCAATAAATTTAAGACGGTTGAGCTTACAATGAGGGAACGCATTTATAAAAGATTTATTTATGGCGTCATATGAAAAACAACTTGTAATAATTATGAAGTATGACAATATGGAAACCTATAATTTTGTAAACTATATTGTAATACGATATCAAATAATTTTTAGTTAAATCTGTTAAGGTCTGTAAGTTATTATGACTTTGAAATGATATTTTCTTCAACCGCCAAGTTTTAGTCGTATAACAGTTGATTATTACTAAAATAAAATTCCTTTTAAAATATTTATTTGGATACATTGACTACAGTAACGTTTTGAATTATTTATCCGGAATAATTAACCTGTAAAATTTTACTGTTACTTCTTTATGTAGTAATTTCAAACATTAAATACGTGATAAATAACCCTTTCCGTAAATTTAGGATGATAAACAAAGAAATAGTATGAGAAAGAAATTGGGAAAATGTAAAATTTCATCTAAATGTTCGTCAAAAAAATTTAAAACATTTGAAGATATTTAAATAAATAGTTTTTTTTACAGTGACAAAGATGTGTATTGCTGGTACAATTTATATCATAATTTGGTGAAGCACTGGTGTTTTATCGTTTGGATGTCCGTACTGTCCATGCATACATGTATTGCCTTTCTTAATTTAAATAGCATTACAAGTGCTAACTATAGTAATACAAGAGAACCGAAATGTACAGACACAGATTTTTGAGAAGACTATTGTATGTTCAATTTACGAACAGCAAGCACGCCTGTTAAAATGCGAACCATTAAAAAATGGTTTACTATGCTCCAAACCTGCATGGCTGAGTTTTGTGTGACGTTGTCCTTTGGCATAATGTATAGTGGTCTGGGATCGCTGCTGAGGAGAATTTTAAAGTATAACTCTTATTCATATCCTTTTCTTGATATATAATTTTGTCAAATGAAACCACAAGTATATGCCATAAAAAATAAGCAAATAATATGAATGGCTAATATATTTTCGTGCAGTATATATGTATTTATGTATACCATAAAATGGATGGCTTTAAAGCATACTGACCAAGGTTTCACAACTGTTATATCACACAGATGACCACACCTTTTATAACTTTGTGAATTTAAAGATTACAATTTATATTTCACCAACGTTTTTTTAATATTGCTTAAAAAATGGACAAATTACAAAAACGGCGCATAAAATGTGCGAAATGCACTAATAAAACATTCAGTTCAACAAAGTGTCTAAAAGTCCACAACAAATTATTTCACATAAGTGATTCCCGCGTTCGTTATCCGTGTCCACTGTGTTTTAAAACATTTCTGAGTAAAAAATTCATCAACCATCATATCAAAACCGTGCATCAATATCAACGACCGTTTGTTTGTAAAATATGCAGTGGTACATTTACTCAAGGCTCCAATTTAAGAGCTCATATGAACTCGGTTCATTATGGTATCAAACACTTGTGCAAAACGTGTGGAAAATGTGTTTCGTCAAGACAACAATTAAATAAACATGTTCGTTCAGTTCACATGAATCTAAGGCCCCACTTGTGCGCATTCTGCAATAAAGCATTTGCACTGCGAATCAATTTAAAGCAACATATCGATATTGTCCATAAAATCAACCGAACGAATTACCATTGTGGCAAATGTAATCGGAGTTATTCAAGAAAAAGTGATCTGAAAGTCCACATGCGTGTTCATGACAACAAAAAACCTCACGGTTGTCACCTGTGCTCATGGAAGTTCAACTCGAAATCCGCCAAACAAAATCATTTACGGACTCATTACCCGAGCAAGAAAACTTGTTTCTGTGGTGTTTGTGGAAATGGATTTGTGGCATTGCCTAGTTTGCGTCGCCATTTAGAAACCGTTCATGGTACATCGGGAAAATTTAATTGCGTGCTTTGCAAAAATGATTATTGCAATTTGAATGATCATCTTCGAAGACATATTCAAGAAAAACCTTATAACTGCGAGATGTGCAATGCTACATTTTTTACTTGTTATGTGAAAAGTGAGCATATTAGAAGTCACACAGGAGAAATGCCATTTGAATGTACGAGATAAATAAACCGAGGGTAATATTATAATAATATCCTGACTTAATTAAATGATATTCAAAAGTAAAATTTGAAAACAACTTTTGCAACAACCCATAAAGTAATTTTGAAGATTTCAAAAAATATAAAATTCATTTGGTACAGTTTGTAACCTAAAACATTTTGTATTCAAGACGAGTATTTTGCGATACACAAAGGGAATTTCGTTTGACTTTTTGTTATCATGAATAGCTTTATAATTTATCACCAAGCATCACTAAATATTAAATTACCTAAGGACTCAACTAAGTTGAAACATAATATGACTCAGTTTTTAGCTACAATATCTTAAATTTGTGTACATAAACAAGTTGCTCTTTTATCTTAATAATATAAAAAAATCAACCACGCTCATAGCATAAGAATTTTTTTCGTAGTATCCTGGCGGAGGCGGTGATAGCATTCGTACAATATTCAGTAATCCAAGTACCACATGGGTAAAACCTATACGATATAGTAGAAACAAGACCACGAATCTCCATTCCGGGTACATGAACACAAACACAATGATTTCGTTTAGGAGCAAAATCAAGTTCATCACTATTGCACAATTGCAAAACCATTTTGCTAGTAACTTTCCAGTATTCTAGAAATAATTAAACACAATATTATAACAATTAAACTTACTCTTGCTAGGTGATATTAAAAGATTATGAGTGTTAAATTTATACCTCACGAGTAGCCCACATAATCAAAATCGAAGACACAATTTGAAGAAGTGCTCTTATGAGATTCATTGACATCAAAAAATATAATTCGGATGAAGTCACTGTGAAAAATAATTAATAATATTTTTGTTTACTGCACAATGTCAACTCTTCTATGGGCAATAAAACTGAATTATCTTACAATCCAAACCACAATATTGAATTGTAGTTTTCTGGAAAACTATTTGGGATTCATAGTCAAAGATGTAGGTGTACTCCAAGGTCCAATTCGATGAAATACCGAACATTAACTGAATAAACAATACAGGCACTAGCAAGTACAAGATTGACGCAAACTGAAACGGTAAAAGATACAGTAATTTATGTGGTATTTAATAACTTCACAAGTTTAGTTCGGAGAATGTTTAGTTCATGTTTAAATTCGTACCAATTGGTATTTTCCAATACAATATGCTCGCTGGATAGAATCTCTCAAAACCTCTGATTGGTCACGAAAGAATCCTCGTGGAGGAAAATTGTTTAGACGATTCATTCTGAATGCTTTAAAATTTAGATTGGCTTTTTATAATGAGATTTATAATTTTAGAGAACATAATTTCGTACAATATTGATGGGTAGTACAATTCTAATTTCGACAGTTTTACAACCGAATTTTATAAGGTTTTTAAAACTACATTGTACACACAAGTTATTGCTTCGGAACTGTTAAGGTGCAAGTGTAATAATTGGATTGACATAAAAAATTGAATAAATTGAAGTCTTTTATTTTTTAGCAAAAATTGCCACATGTATGATATAATATACACGTACTTATATCTCAGAGAAAACAAATGAGGGGCTAGTTTCATCTGTTTGACTAGTTTGACGTCACGAGCATAAAAAAGCCACTATAGTATTAAGTAAGTAGACCCCAGAATTCTGATTATACAGATGCTTGGACTTTTATATCAAAGATCGCTATATAAACACCAAGATATGTAAGTATTCAAACAACATAACTGTATTGCATGAGCAGTACTGGAAAATTTTACACTGGGTGTCTATGTTATCATGCTAAGGAATGCGCCGGATTTTTTGTCTTAATCCTTAAATGTGTATTTTACGAAGGAATCTTGTGAAAAATAAACGGATACTATTGTTACTAATTCATAAAACAATCTCTCTAGATTTCTTATACGGCAGCATCACAAAAACGTATTGTATTTATTTTAGAAATCATTCAAATAATAATTTAAAGAAGTCGTTTTCACTAATTGGAATTCCTTTGGAAAGCATAAAAACGCTTTTATGAGTGCTTTTAATTAAGCCAATAGCAGTTTGCATTGAACGATTGTGAATATATATATAACCTAGCAAGTATTAAAAATAATTTTCAAAATACAAGTCAAAACTACGAAGCTTACGAACAATTCAAGTTGATCTTTTTTAGTACACCAATTTAGTAAATCAGTTTTGAAATGCACAATCATTTTTAAAGATATTATTGGAGTAAAATGGTTGCTAGAATCTCATTTATGAACAAAAATTCAGGGAAAGATATTTTTTACAGTGTTGAGATAGTCTAAAAACCTTTCTGCGTAATTTAAAAATCTTTTCCAATGCATTCAACATGACCCCGGAATAAAACGGGTACCCATGTTGTGTCAGTTTAAATTTTCTGGTGCATCTTATCCATTATCTTTCTTACTGATTTTATGAAATAGGAACGAAAAACGAAAAGCCCTCTAGAGGTATTTTATTATAGAATAAAGTAAAGTTCAGTGCTCTTTTTGTTAGATTTTGACACATGACAATACGTAACATGCTCAGTCTGTTTTATGGTTATAAGGAATCTCAAAACGAAACATGGCAGTACCATAAGAAACATGCGACGTAGTCATAATTTGATATAGATCCTTTAGCAGTGAACAAGTCGTACACCGAATGTTTCTGTCAACGACTCTCTGGAGAAGCCAAATTTATGAAATATAAAACAAACACCGCATACTCCTAAACCCTATCAGATCAATTTCGGGGAACACAATCACAGATCAGACGAATCAAAATTTCACTTTGAAGTATTGTTGGGATGCATATGTAGTGCTTCGAGATTTTTGACAAAATATTGAATCGGTTCTTATCATAAATTTATATTTGATGTGCTGAAGAATAAACAATATTTTTTGCGAAGTTTTATCTATTGCATTTCATAAATTGACTACTTACATGAGATACCCAGGCTGGATAGTTGCTTTGTGTGTACAGACATTTGGACCAAAACATGAACTAATGTAACCAGTTACAGGCAGATTATATTTCAGAACATTTTACTGCACGCATTTTGCATTTCAGCCATATTTCATATGCATTTGAAGGCAAGTGCTCAATTACTTATTATGCACAGAAAGAGAAATGATAACTAAATAGAAGTGTAAACTTGGGTTTTGCGTGATCCAAAATTATTTTGTGATGTGGTAATTTATCGCCTGGGATTCTACATTCTACACAAAGCAAGTGTGATTCAAGTAAATGCATATTTGAACACAGCATTACAACATTTAATTTTCCTTCTGAAATATGTATTGAATTGCGAAACAATATCGGTAAAAATAAATTCGGCATCTAAACTTAAGCAAACGGACAGCATAAAAATGCAATCTAACAACTCAGATAGAAATATTACAACTAAACTTTTCTCATTCTCCAGATATCAAAATAGACTTTCTCTTTTCCCAAACATGACTACGTAACGAAGCATGTAACAGGTTTGTAAAAGCAACAGAAAATCTAACTAGTAAACTATTTTACAAAATAATGTTCTAAAAGTCATCATTTCTCTCAAAACAGAAAATAAGCGAAGCTTAGCAAAATGTAACATAGAGTTCGCTAGTTTGGTGTTTTCCAGAAAGCAAGCAAGATGCTAAATCAAACCATAGCATCAAATCATCCTAGAGAATGGTAAGCACATATAAAGTGCAGCAGAATCGTTCCCTCTCTTCAGTAGTAAATCAGACTTGGTAGAATAAGGTTTGACTCAATGCTTGTCAAATTTAATAAAAGAGAAAAGGTGAATACTAACTAGTTGTGCTTAAATAATTCATGAACAATGCTGGGATCTGGAAGTCCTTTTTTCGCCAAATTTTCAGCAATATAGAAAATCGGAGATGTGTATGTCGTACATCTGATGTTAGAGCGAATCGTGCGAAATGCCACTTTCACCGGGCCAGTACTATAAACTTCGAATAAAATTAGCCCTTAAATGCTGAAAACTTTGTTTTCTTCATTTAGTAAACCCAGTTAGCAACTAGCTCAGTTTATATTAATGGCGTAATTTCATACCTATTTATGAAATGTAAAAACGTTTTATGAATTCTATCATTTTTTATGCCTCTACCACTCTGTTGAGATGACGATTTAAAAGGCGTTTTTTAGGTCATATTTACATGAAAAATTGAAGAATAATCCGAACGCTTACTTATTCCAAGAGACTTTTTTTAAATATGACTTCATATGAATTTCAAAAATATTGAAATATCTGACCTGGCATGTATTCTGTACAAAATATCAACTTGTGAGCGTTTGTTCATTTATTAGAACATATACCAATAAAAGAGCTGTATGTGGTCCCTCTATAAGTTTGCTACAATGTAAAAATATAGTTTCACGGAAAATATCGAAACCATCACGTTGTGAGTCTGAACGACTACTATCATCACAGCATGTAAAGCATTTGCAATGAATTCTTTCTTCATTCTAATGTGAGCATTTTCATTCAATAAAATACCTTTTGTTACTGGCAACGCTGTACCATTTCCATTTTATAAATTGTAAAATACGATTATGTAAAAAAATCATGGTATTGTATGCAGACAACATTCCAAATTATTTCACGTTAATCCAGCCGTAAAACGTGGTAAATCTCATTCGTTTAAAAACATTTTCGCGAGTTATTTCTCGTATCCCATTTTAAATTAAAGTTTCAGTGGAACTAATTCGATAGTAGCTTGTGCTATGATGTACATGTATTCTTTGAAAGATTTTCCAGAAACGATTTATGTATAATCGGAAACTGAAACAGTTCAAATCTCAAATTCCAAGTACTGTTGAACATCAGATTGTACAATCTATATGAATTTATTGCAAAAAGGGGTACATTCATTTTTATCTTGTTAATACTACATCAATCCGTCTTGTTTTTTTGCAAAAAATGCTGATACGATTCAAAGAACCTACAACCTTTACCAATGCAAATAGTTTTTACACATCAACAAGCTCATAAGTTGCGTAGATGGGTTTCATTTTTTTGACATTCTACGAGATGGAACTTCAATAAAATTTGCTCCCATTGCATATTTTAATAAGCCTTTATTGGTATTTATATATATATCTCGGGCCAGCAGCGTTTTGATATTATTTTTGTCTTGTTTGCAATTAGAATCATTTGATATATGTTGACATTCAGTATTAAAATCTTACTACATACACTGTTTTAGAATGCCAAGCGTGGGTAGAACTTTTCCGGTGAAAGAATCCACCAAATGGTATTTATTAAAATAATATTTACTCTTTATGTAATTTGTGGTAATGTAAAATGTACGAAACAAATTTTCATATGAAATGCATGACAGAATAAATTGGGGCACTAGACATTATCCGACTGGGTTGATCCTGCTCGCTCTTCCATTCTCGCTCTCTAATCCTGTCAGTATAATATGTTTGGCAGTCAAGAAGACATGAATTATCAGAAACGAATTAGCAATTTTTAGAACAAATCAATTCAGCGATCAGTAGGTTATATCTTAGATCCACTAGTTGGAATCTGACGCACAAGGTTTTCCATCAATTGCTAATTCAGCTTTAGCTACTCTACAGTGGTAAACCCATTTTCCGCCTTAAATATGCGTTTAAATTTTCAGCTTAACTTGAATATTTGCCACGGCCACCCATTTTATCCCTTCTCGATTTTTTTGCGTGGGTGGTTGGAGAACAGCATTAATTGAAAATAAATACGTAAATTCGAATAATTTCTAGAGAAAACTTATGAGCTCAAAAACTAGGTTTAACTTCATTGTGTCAACACAACGGAAAATGTATTTAAACATGTCGTTGCAAAGTTTAGCTTAAAAATGATACAATTTGTTGTCAAAGACAGAGCAAAGCTCAACACACATCCAGTTTGTTCACCATTATCTAATAATAAAAATCATATTTACGAACATACAAGAATTAAATTGAATTTCTGGTTTCCGGAAGAACAGACTCGTTGAATTGCTTGTCATATTTATAATTTTTACGTCACCAAATATCCTCACGTTTTTCTACATGTAATGCAATTTCCAGGAATTCAAAAGTATTCCACCAGGTTTCAGGTTTCGGGGATTAGCACATTGGATGACTGCTTTGTATTTAGGCCCAAATCACTCATTTCCCAGATCATCAAAAAATACATTCGTTCTGTATGGATGTAATAAACCATACTTGCCTGTTCGTAGGTTAACTATATGCAATGAATTAGTTTCGAGTAAAATACCGAATCGATACTATCGCACGCACAGTGTGTTTTGTATATAGGCGGTAGGACGACAAGCCTCCCCATTTGAAATACATGGTGGCAGCGTAACCGTTA
>JAQFZH010001960.1:0-18508 GCA_034695485.1 Entomobrya nivalis
TGACCGTTTAGAGAGAAACCAAGAGAAATTTCAAAATGACATCCTACAAGCAATTTCGCAAATTGACTGCTCAAATTAAACTCGATCTGCGTGAGCTGTATGCCTGATGGTTATTTTATTGTTGTTGTGTTAAATATCTTCACAATTCTCGCTACACATTTATTCTCTTTGCTAAATTTATTATTGTATCAAAACTTTAATGTACTTAGTTAAATAGGTATGTTCAATTTTTAATTATATAATGGTATCGTTATAGTTTGGGGTTTACGTAGCAAAGAGTTCATATTTTTTTCCAATTAAGTCTTTTAGTAAGTTATTCATGTAAAAAGAGCATACCAAAACCCATTGTACCACACCCGTGAATATAATCCAAGTTGTTTCATCTCACATAGTTTATGTATTTAAACATTTTAATCAAAACTAACAAGCTTATTAAAGTTGCAAATTTAGTATAAATCTCACGTCAGTTGAAATCATACATAAAACAATTGGAGAACAGCATCCACGTCATCCAAAACGTGTGATCATGTGTGAACATTCCCGATTGCTTGCCAAATATGTACAAATGGTCAATTAGCAATCACCGTTATGCTTTGTTTGCGTATTACGAACCCAATTGTTGTCAAAGCTGAGAATGAGAATAGTGGCTGGTATAAGCTCACCCAATTCACTACAAGCGCATCATCATCAAGGCATCGAGAAGGAGACTGCCAAGCTGGGCCCTGCTTTGAGGAAAAGGCTACGTAGAAAATCATACCATCTCCAAAGGCTTCCTTTCACAAAAGCAAGGACGGTATTGCAAGTGAGCTGTTTCTCAGGCAAGTTGCACTATTATACGGCTCTTGCTATTGCCTTATTGTCTTTCAAAATCAGTATCCTGCTTTCCAATTCGTGACATAAAACATATATCATAAATATTTCTAACAATAACAAGTCATAATAATAGTAAATTAAATAAATACAAATAACAATTATTGAGTTTTCCTGTGCTCAATGAGCCAGCCTTTTACATATCTAACAAAATATCCAAAAGACATTAGCTTAAAATTCCAGTCTCGTGGTAATTTGTTGAATATTATGATGCCACGATAATAGGATGACCTTGTGTAAGTTTGGGAGTCATGTGTTGGGACTTAAATGAATGGCATCGATTTCTCGTACTTGTCCAACTTGTCTACACCGTCGTTTTAACTTTCCAAAACATGAATTTGGTCAAAGCAAGATTAATTCTCTCCTCAAAAGTCAAGAAGTTGTAGCATTCTAGTAGATCGTTAATATTTATTCTACATTTTACATTGTCATAACTTTTGTTTTTTTAGCACTTAGCATATTTTGGCACTGAAATACTAATTAAAAAGCGATTGATAATTTCCTGCACACTTTCAATATTTGCAGTGGTTTGGGAGCTCCATATGTCCACACAGTAGTCGAGGATTAAATGGACATAAGCATTTAGCAGAACTTTTACCGCAAATTCTGTCTGTCTGTCTTGTTACTGTAATAATTTTAAATGGTAAATTTTAAACATTAAATTAAAAATATCATGATTTGTTATGGTTTTGTTCTGTATATGTTTTCCGGAAGTTCTGAATCCAGCATTAATATACAACATATTACAAATACATGTTTTAAATAAAAAAAACTTGTGCGTTTAATAAATTTCGAACGTCGAAAATCAATTATTTGATTTGTTTTAAAAGCGGCTAAACAAAGATTTTCTTTGTTTAGAAACAACAAAGAATGTGCTCCATTAATATAAACTGGTGTTTACAACATAATATTTTATGACCACAAGAAGTCTATATTTAATACATCAGGTAAAAATAGACTCCAAAACCAGATCACAAAAAATATGATAATAAAACCATGATTATCAAAAAAGTTGCACTAGTCTACTTAATAATTTAGTTGAAATTTGTAGCTGATTCAAATAATATCAAAATATCCTAATATACAAATTCCATATTTTTGCAAAGGTACAGAGTTGAAATTTTGAAATTTGTATAGTACTTGTTACATTTTATGACCTGATTTATTTTATTTTGTTGTTTAAAATTTACTTGGCTTGCAGACTAAAAAGTTTTTAACAGTAGCAAATTCGAATATGCAATTTTAAGACTAGCAGCATCAATGCACCCCTAGTCTCATTGTTTACATTGGGAAGGTTTTCCATTTAGATGAATTATGAACATGTAAAAGTATCAAGGTAAAGAAGTCGTAAATCAAAAAATTAAATACCTGAATAAAAATAATTAACCAGATAATTAAGTATTTATCTTTAATTACTTTGATTATATTTCAAATAGGATATTTGGAATTCCTGAAAGTATAGAACCGCTGTGTTGACCTTCATTGATAAAGGGGCGTCGTCGGCCAAATTTGGTAATTTGACTCAACTGGAAATGTATTCCATTCGACCATCTTTCCCACACGCTTTGCAGCAGTTGTTTGGATTCTGAAAGATTAATTGGTAATTAAAATAGTTAATTGTTTTTTTTAATTACAATAATTCGAAATTATAGCTTTATGTAAATGTTTTCGTCTTTGTGTTTCAGACGAAGTAATCAAGTAGCCTGTTGGCACGGAGCTGGAATCACGTCAACTGATATTCGTCGTTGAGTTCGTATTTAATTTTCATTGAAGTTCGTAATCAGAAATTTAAAAAAAATGTTAATTAAAAAGAAATAAAATTAAACAAAAAACAAATAAGGCAATTTTATTATAAGCCAATATTGGAAACAAAATAACAAAATCAACTTTATTCAATGAAAAATGTTTTAAATAAAATTGATTAAACAAAACTCATTCCACTAGATTAATTAAATAAAAAATAATTGTTCCAGATTTGGCGTCATTCTCAATATAAAAACCAGCTCATCTGTGAAACAAGACAATTAAAAGTCAATATGGTTTGATTTTTTTCTAAAAAACTTTACTAAAATTATAAATTAATAGGAACAATCTCCTTAAAAATTTAATTGAACCCATTAAATCCCACAAAAATTAACTCAACCATTTAAAATGCTATCCTTTTAACTCCCTCTTATATAACACCTTTAACTTATTATTATTCAAATTAATGAAAGCTATGCACAATTCAATTAATTATTTCTTCCTCCCAGCAGACAGCTGACCACTCCCACCATCACCACAACCAATCGAACAAATTTTTCCCATTTAAAATTCTCCTCCCGCCACCAAAATATAGCCCTCCAGAATGCATTCAAATGTGTTGGTGAAGAGGTCCTCCTCTGATGATGGATTTTGGAGGGGACTCCGAGGCGATTTGGAGGATGATAGGCTCCATGGAGAAAGCTTGGAGGAGACATCAGCTAAAATATAAACAATTTGAGGTAACCATTTAAAAAGTAAATCAATCAATTAAAATTATTTTTACTAAATAGCTTACTTAACTACATTTAATTTCCTCGTTATCAGGCTTATCAACAGAGCTAACCTTCATCTTATCGTCTTCTAGAGAAGGCTGCTCTTTTTTCTGACTTTCAACCATTTAGTCGCCTCCTCCACTTACCTCAAAATTTTACCAATCTCCTCCTTCAGTGTTCCCCGGAATTAATAAAGCATAACCCAACCGTAGACAACTTGATCGTTTCTTTTTATTAATCTGCTTATCTCCCTGCTTATCAGTACTTCAACCCTGCTACCAGCACTTTTTTTTATTTATTTTCAGTTTCCCGAACGATAAGCAATTAGAAATAGTTTTTGATTCATTGCCGCTACTACTACCAATAATTGTAGAATTTCCACCACAACCATCAACTTATTTTAATTTGATTTTAACTGTTTAATCAAGATGATAATGTAGAGTTTGTTGACGACCAGAAATTATAGGAAGACCATTTTACTTTGTCTTTCAGCTTATTTAAATGAACATCATCTACTTCGTCGTTAACATTCCCAAATGGTCCAATATTATTTACACCATTAACTGTAATTATTTTAGTTAGTTATCATAATTAGTTAACAAAAAAATTGTCGGAACATAATTAGCATCACTAACACCACCACCATTTAATTTAACTGCTGACTTAATTGTTGTGGTAATTGATGAGTTTGTTGACATAATTTAAGTCGAACCGGCACTTTGCCGCCTTGAAATTCAAATGATCTGGCTGATGACCATTTTTACCCGCAGATTGACCCAATAGACTTAGAGAAAGGGTAAAGGAGGCGATGTCGACGACACACTTTATATACTTACTGGACAGTCAACTTTATATTTTTTAATTGTCTCTTTCTTAACTTGATCAAGTCAATGGTGATCTTGATTAAAGTAATTATCTCCGTTAAGGTGTTGAAGATTATTTTGATGATAAGACGGAATTAATGGTGGAAGTGAGGACAACCTATGCTGCTGCATCATTCTTCATCATGGCTAGAAAGCAAATAAGCCAACTGATTTATTCAAATGAACTAGTTAAAATAATTAACAAATGTGCAAAATTTCCGATACAATCATCTCTTCGCTGGCTTTAATTTGAATAAAAATGAATTATTTTTTGTAGCAATATTTATTTCTTGAGCTCTGAGTTGAGCTGGATGAGACAACGATTAGCCGGTTTATGCAAAAAAATCATGCAAAAAATGAAATTATCACATTGAAAATGTAACTTATTTAAGGCTTTATTTATTTGAATTGAAATTGAGAAAATAATAACAAGAATAACGAAGTATGTGACCAAAAAACACGTCTCTTTACAGATCTGTGATTTGTAAGTGTTAGGACGAAGAAACTCATTGAGCTGAACATGCAGCTAAGGATACAATTCAAAATATACTCCATTTGAATTACACTCAATAATATGAAAACTTCCATCAATCCTTTTTGTCACTTTTGTTAACACGTTTTTGCTTTTAGGAATAGCTTAAAACATTAAATATTTGAATTAATCGTGAATTTTAAAATGTTGGTGCAAATTGCCCGAAGCTTTAAATGCTGCCGGACATTTAGGGCATTTGAAAGGCTTTTCACCAGTGTGCACTCTCACATGGATTACTAAATTCACTTTTGTAGCGAATTGTTTTCCACACAAATTGCACTCATGCTCCTTGATTTGGTGATGAACCCACTTTATGTGACTTTTTAGGACATAATTTCGAGTAAACGATTTTTCACACAGTCCACACGAGTAGGCTTTCAATTTAGTATGAACTGTCATGTGCCTATTCAAACCACCCTTACTTGAAAACTTTTTATTGCACGTTAAGCAATTGTGTCCTTTGACATCATTGTGCGTAACTTCATGTTGACACAGAGTACTCTTTCGTGCAAATGAACTCAGACAAAATTGACAACGATACGGTTTCTCTCCTGTATGCGCTTGAACGTGGCGTTGGAGAGCATGAGGAGATCCCAGAAACTGCCTACATAAACTGCATTTGAAAGGTGTTTCGGTTTTATGTTGGTTAAGATGTGTATTCAAGCTGGCTTTTGTGGTGAAACCTTTATCACAATGCTCACATTGAAATTCCCTAATCCCACTGTGGATCAACTCATGTTTTGTGACGTGTCCTCTAGTAGAGAATTACCCATGGCAAATGTTACATTTGAAAGGCTTCTCGTGTGTGTGAGTATGTAGGTGCATCTTCAAGGTGCTATTATCTACAAATGTTTTGTCACACAACTTGCACCAGTATGATTTCTCATTAATATGTCTTCGGTAATGAGTAAACAGATCTGCTTTAATGCTGTACGATTTGTTGCAAAATAAACACTGGTGAATCCCAAGGTGGACATTAGTATGAGCTACTAAAGCTTTCTTGGAGCGAAATACTTTTTTACATGAACCACATGCAAAGCAAATGGAAGTCATTTCAATAACAGATTATAACAAAATTGATTTCTATGAATTACAAGAGCTCTATGAAAACAAGTGACCATTCAACAGTTTCAAAAAGATTTTAAACCGATTTGTTTCTGTACTTTTCGGTCTGGGCTGAGATCCGATACGGCTTAGATCCGATTATAATAAAAAAAATCGAAAATCTAAATGATCTTTCCCATTTAATAGATTGGACAGTAAGAAAAGAACCAAGGTTTTCCGAAAAAAATTGAATATTTTTACTGCAAGAGTAGCGACTATATTAATACAAAAACGATAATGTTGATATTTTGTACAATTTTACGAAAAATTGTTGTATGACGACGGTCCTTTCTGCCCCTGCTTGGCTTGAATGATGTTCGAGCACTGTGATCGAATCATCCCGTGATGGGTTTGGTATCCAGAATTTACGTACCTGCCCCTGCTTCAGTAATCCACATTCAGTATGCGTGTACCTTCTGTATACTTGTTTTTACAACCCCCATGTGTGCTTAAACAGATGGTTACTTGATGTGCTATCCTAAACGTGCATTCAAAATGCATATCCATTAAGTACTCGTTATATATTTGGTATTATATATATTTTCATTTGACATACGTTCGCATGCATTGAAGATGTTCAAGCTGACAATATTACCATGTGTATTCAATACGTGTCCACCATACAGTAATACATCCATAAAGTGGATTTTGAACGTAGTAAAAATAATATTCTTGGAATCAAAAACGGCAAACTCATTTAATAGAGCGCAACCAGCTAATTTAGGCCGACATATGAAAACGCACATTTGAATTTGAATGAACCAATAAAAAAAATTAACATTGATAGTAAACATTATGCTAAAAACTAAGATTAAAACAATTAAAGCTCAATATTTTCATTACGTTTATATTACATGTATTGTGAGTAAAAATTCTGGGGTAGGAATCTTTCTAAGATTTTGTAGTGAATGACAAGTGTAAAATATATAATATGTAAGGTGAAATGGTGGTTCTGATTATTTAAATTTAGACTTTATGGATCTTATGTAAGGTTGGAATATAATACACTAGTTTAGAAATATTAATTCGATTTTTTTGCATTACTAAAGCCATTTATTTATTTGGAATTCAATATTTTACAACTAAAAAAGTAACCCATCATTTCTCAGCACAACCTTTACCCGTTAATTTATAAGTTGAATGAATAAGCAATCTTGTAAATTAACACCGTGCGGATTTGTTTACTGCATGTTTAGGTACACGGCAAGATTTTATGGAGTAAATTATATCCTGTTCAATTTCTAAAAAAAATCGATTCTCCACGCAGTTTGTGTTCTGAAAAGTGTGTCGATATAAGTTTCATGCTTCAAATACATTAACATTTCAAAAAACAAGAGTCATTCAGAATGGTAAAAACAAATGTCCGTTCGGCCTACTATGTGTATTAGGTACACAGAGAGCATATACAATATATAGAAACTAGCTTGCAACCTTAGTAGTCGCTCGTCATACAAGAGGCTTAAAAAATGTGGTCACATAATCCGTTTCAAGCTATGCATTCTGATGACGGGTGCATGTAAAACATTATGCATTACCAATGATAACACGAGTTAGAGGAATATGAACATACATATTGAATGTACGTGATACATGTAGACAAGAACACTAATTTATATACAGCACAAGTGTCTGTCGTAAAAATACGTGTGCAGAAGTTGAGCATGTGTGTGTAGTGCACGAATTCCTAAGGAACTCGTCTATTTAAATAAAGACAACCCAAATATTTTGTGGCAATTGAATCCGATAGTATACAAGCAAACAAAACAAAGTTTTTGCGCAAGGAAATTCCACAAACCAACCCATCACCACCAACATCGTGCATTGGTGTACTTACATCTCTTTAGTACGAATGAACGTTCTTTTAAACGAACGGAGCTTCTTTTTTATTTTTGAAATAGAATTCCTAATTTGGTCATTTGAATGGAATCTGAAACTGAATCATATTTAGGGTCACAATACCACTGGAAATAACTAAAAATTCAATCATCAGGTCGAACCATCCATATCAGGTTTGAATTCGTAAAAATCTTACAAATAAAAATAATTGCAAATTCTATAAACAAATTGAGATGGCTTCCAAAAAATTTCAGTGTAGTGATGGTGCAAAAGTATTTAGTTTTAAGCAAGCCTTAGTAGCACATACTAAAGTTCATCTTGGAACTCACCAGTGCATATTCTGCAATAATTTTTTTAGTAGCGAGCAGAATCTTTTTATCCACTACCTACGACATGTTAATGAGAAACCCCACTCTTGCAAGTTGTGTGACAAAAGATTTGCAAGGAATGACAATTTGAAAATACATATTAATACGCACACCCAAGAGAAGCCTTTCAAATGCAGTGCTTGCCTAAAGACATTCTCTACAGCAAGTGGTCTCAAATCACATCACTTATGCATACATAGTATGATAAGAGAATTTAAATGTGAGCACTGTGAGAAAAGATTCGCTACAAAATACTATTTGAAAAGACACCTGAATCAACATCAAACAGAAACGTCGTTCAAATGCAGTTTATGTAGCCGGTTTCTGGGATCTGCTATTGGTCTCCAACGCCACATTCAGGCTCATACTGGAGAGAAGCCACATCGTTGCCAATTTTGTCTAAAGACTTTTTTACTCAAGTCTAATCTGCAACTACATGAAGATATCCACAATAATATCAAACGGTACGCTTGTGCATCGTGTGATAAAAAGTTTTCAAGTAAGCGTGATTTAAATAGGCACCAAACGGTTCATACAAAATTGAAAGCCTACTCGTGTGAATTGTGCGAGAAATCATTTACTGAAAGTGGTACCTTAAAAAAGCACATCAAGTGGGTTCATCATCAAATCAAGGAGTACAAGTGTAATTTGTGTGGAAAACAATTTGCTGAAAAGGGAAGTCTAGATCGCCACATGAGAGTGCATACTGGTGAAAAGCCATACAAATGTACAAAATGTTCCACCGCATTTACAGATTCGACCAAATTAAGCAAACATTTAAAAATTCACAAATAATTCAAAATCGCAATGTGCCGGGCTATTGCTAAAAGCAAAAACATCAAAATATTTTTTATATGTTGATGAGGTAAATTCTAGTTGAGTATACTTTGAATTGTAAGATTTTTCCTTTAGCTGCATGTTCAGCCCAATGAGGTTTTTGGCATGCGTATATAAACTTTAACAGTTTAAATTATGCTTGTGTAAAGTGGCGTGTATTTTAGTTACCTGCTTCTTTATTTTGGTTATTTTTTTCGTTAATTACAACTCAAATAAATAAAGCCATAAATATAAGTTGTCTATTGAATATGATACTTTGGAGTTATAGCATGTTTGCATAAAATGTAGCCGAATAGCTAATCGCTTTCTCAACCAGCCCATCTCAAAACTCGGTGGGCGGTTGAAGCGACCAAAACTCTGAAAGTCTGAAAGAGCCTGAAAGCCTTCTCTGGAAATGATGAGGTAAAGGTTATTACTATCACTGTTGATAAGACACACAAGGTTGGTAAGCAATTTATTTAGTAAAAGTAATTTTAATTGATTGCATAACTTTTTAGTTGGTTATTTAAAATTATGTTTATTTTTTGGCTGATGTCTGCTCCAAGCTATCTCCAAGAAGCCCATCATCCTCCAAATCCACACGGAGTCCTCTCCAATCAACTTCGAACTTTGGAGGGTAATATATTTTGATGGCGGGAGGAGAATTTTAAATGGGTAAACGAACTTTGATTGGTCGTGGTAGTGTTGGTTGGAGTGATCAGTTTATAGAATAGAGGACGAAAATATTAATTGATTTGTGCACAGCTTTTACTAGTTTAAATTTGAAAAAAGAATATTTTGGGGAGTTAGAAGGAAGTTTTAACAGGAGTCATTAAAATGGTTATAAGACATTTGAATGGGATCAAATAATTTTTGAAATTGATTCTTCGTCTTAATTTATATATTTTTGCTATTTTTTGAAATTTGATATTTAATCCAACCATATTTCTTTTTAATCGTCTTGTTTATTCACAGATGAGCTGTTTCCGAATCGGGAACAAATGGAAACGTTTAGGGGTAAAGAGAAATTAGAGATAGAGGAGGAAGGGCAAGAGCTTCGGGAGAGGCAGAGTGTGTTTGGAGGGTCAATTCAAGTTCTGAGCTGCTCAAGAGGTAGATCAAGGAGTCCTGCATTAGGGTACATGCCATGTTGATTAATTTTTGTCGAACTAATTATTTTATTTGTTTCTACTTAATTAGTTTAGTATAATTAATTATGTTTAAGATTTTTTATTTAATTTATTTAATTTATTTGGTTTATTTAATTAAATTCGTATAACTTATTATATTTAATTATTTTTTGTCTGATCAATTAATTTAGTTTCATAATTCTTCGTTTTATTAATTAAGTTTAATTGTTAGGCTTTATTCATTATGTTTAATGATTTCGACAAAAAATTAATTACATTTTATAAATTGATTCAAAAATAAAAAAATAAACATGACCATTAAATAATTTATTTAAAAAAGTAAGCCCTCTTATTTTCAAAATTAATAAACTATAACTCATTCATCCTTCTCGTTCTTCTAGACTATTCCCGGACACATTGCCATATCTGATCCTCATAAAACGCCGTCACCGTCACCAGCCAGTGCACTCACATAGCAGTCCATCAGAAGTTTATCCAAATTCCTACAACAAAGTTCTTCTACTCTAATTATGTATATTTCACTCTCCCCATCAATTCCACAAATAAAATACCACCACCTCTTTAAACTATTTAACAATTAACAATTAAAACCACTAAAAATTAAATAACCTTAACACCACTTATTAAAATTTAATTAGCCATAGAAACCAACTATTAAAAACGATTAAAATCCCCAACCAAAAAATTATCAACAATTAATACCTCAAATTAAAAAGAAAGCACTGATTAATTTTAACTGGTTTGCTAACGATGATAATTATGCGGAGTTTGATGACGATGATGATAAGTTATGGGTAGGCCAGCTGACTTTGTCTTCCAGTTAATTTAAATGAACGTCGCCTTGGTCGTTGTCAAAATTATCCAAAGATCCAACTTTATTCACACTATTAATTTTAATTATTTTAGAGGAATCATAAGTAGTTAACGAAATTTTTGCTTGAAAATAATTAACATCACTTCTCCCACTAAATTTAATTGCTGACTTCTCCTGTAGTTGCTTGTGGTAGTTTACATGATTTAAATGGAACCGACATTTTGCAGCTTTAAAATTCAAATTATCAGCTCGATGACCCAAAGTTTCAAAGATGACCCAATTGTCTTTGGAAAAGGGCGGAGAAGATGACGTCGATACACTTTGTCTATTAACTGGTCGGCCAACCTGATAATTTTTAATTGTCACTTTCTCAACTTGGTTCATCACAGTGCTGTTCTTAATTAAAACAATTATATCCATTAAGGTATATGAAGATTATCATTACTTATGGCTTTATTTATTTGAATTGTAATTTACCAAAATAATAACAAGAACAAATAGGTATGTAACCAAAATACAAGTCACTTTACAGAAGTTTAATTTAAACTGCTAAATTTTATATACCGAGACAAAAACTACATTGGCTAATATACAGCAGGAGGACAAGTCTTTTAAAGTATACTACATTACAATTACCCCCAATAATATTTGAAAATTTCTGTTAATCATTTTGCCTATTCTTGCACAACACTTTATGCTTTTTGCCATAAGCTAACAAACTACTAATCCTAATTATTTGTGAATTTTTAAATGTTTGCATAAATGACTTAAAACTTTAAAAGCAGTGGAACATTTGGTACATTTGAATGGCCTCTCACCAGTATGAACTCTCACATGACTTACTAAACTTCCCTTTTGAGCAAATTGTTTTCCGCACAAATTACATTTGTGCGCCTTTATTCGTTTGTGAACCGAATTTATGTGCTTTTTTAAGTTTCCATTTTCACTAAATGATTTCTTACACAGTTCACACTTGTGGGCTTTCAATTTAGTATGAACTGCCATGTGCCTATTCAAATCACGCTTAGATGAAAAGTTTTTATTGCATGTTGAGCAGTTATGCCGTCTGGTGCCATTGTGTGTATCTTCATGTCGACGTAAATAAAACTTTAGTGCAAATGTCTTATCACAAAATTTACAACAAAAAGGTTTTTCTCCAGTATGCGCTTGCACATGACACTCGAGAGCACCAGCGGTTGATAGAAACCGGTTGCATAAAATGCATGTAAATTGTGTCTCGAATTTATGGTAGTTCAGATGGCTTTTCAAGTTCGATTTTGTAGTGAAACGTTTCTCACAGTGCTCACATTGAAATTCTCTAGTCCCACTATGCAGCAAGTGATGTTCTTTGAGATATTTTGCAGTGGAGAATGACTTTTGACAATACATGCATTTAAATGGCTTTTCTTGGGTGTGCGTATGTATGTGCTCCTTCAAATCGCTATTCCTTGCAAAGGGTTTGTCACACAACTTGCAGGAGTGTGATTTTTCATTTACATGTCGTATGTAGTGAATAAAAAGATCTTGCTCGCTGCGAAAGCACTTATTGCAAAATAGGCACTGGTGAGTTCCAAGATGAACTTTACTATGTTCTACTAAATTGCGCTTAGAACTAAATATTTTTTGACAATAAACACAATTAAAGGTTCTAGAAGCCATCTCAATGTCGGCTTTTGATTGTAGCTAATGTTTTGTTTTGCAAGAGTTAAAAAAATACAAATCATTCATGGGTTGTTTGAGACCTGATGATAAAATAACTAGTTCTTTTCACTAAATACCAGATATATCAGACAGCTAAACCTTTGTTAGAAAACTAAATTAGGAATTTAAGTACACACGAAAGGAAGTTTATCAATTTAAAAGAAAGTCCGCTCGTTAGAACAGATGAAAGTACAATAAAGCGTTTTGGTGATATTTATAATGTGAATGCAGAAGGTTGCTTTGTGCATTTTCATTCTACAAAAACCTATTTGAGTCTGTGTGTAGTGCGTACAGTTTGCAAGCCAAGAGAAATGTACACACTTCTATTCAAGTATACAAATTGTTTGGACATTCCTATATTGATTTACGTGCTATCTTCTGAATATTATTTTATGGCAGTCACTTGTATTATAAATGCATTAAAACTTTCGTCGAAACGGTTCACGTGCATTTAATATACATGTTTATATTTATATTCGTGTTTTTGGTGATGCATAACTTTGAACATGTACACACGTATTCACAATTACAATGCAGAGTGTAAAAACAAGTTATGTGACCACGTAAAGTTCATCCAGCTCTCCTGTAAGAAAGGCGACAGCTATATGCATGCGTAAACCAGCTTTATACCAATATGTACATGTTTGCTGCGTAGCTAGTACCTATGCGGTGAAAAAGGACATTTGTTTTGACCATTGTATTATAACTGACAATTATTTTGTATGATATATTCATGCTTTTTAAGCATGCGACTTATGTACCAAGTGCGAAATGTTGGGAACAACGTGTATTTGAACTCAATGCTTGCATACATATTTCCTGTATAAAATATTATTCCTGATGATGTAAGCAGAGAGATTTGCATACTTTCTTTAAGCATTGTGCTTACTATATGTGAATACTAGACGCAGTTACATAGATAATATTTTACGCGAAATCACACAAAAAATGCACCAAAAACCGTATGAATTATGAATAGCTGCTGACTAGATACATACATAAGGATCCAGTGTAGTTAAAAGGGGCAATCACAATGGAGATCATTTTTCTGTCTCGACATTGTACACATTCTTATCCTTATAGTTCATATTATTACACTTCTTACTACACTCAACACGTCTGCAGCAAATATTCTTGTTAGACCGTTTTACAATCGGTATTAGTCGGAGTTTAGTTTAGCTTTATTTTCTTTCAAACGATCGTTTTTGTTCGTTGAAACGGAGTCCACCTTCCGATTTACTACAAAAGTGCATCATTCGTGGAATTGCTGAAAAAATTAAATTGTTCATATATAATTTGATTTTATAATGAGAATGTCTACAGACAACGTAAATCCCCAAAATTTTAAAAATGGGTTTAGTACCAAAAATAGTTTACACCCACGTACTAAAATTCATCTTAAAAACCATAAATGCTTATTTTGCAATAAATCATTCCCTCAATCCCGAAATCTTTTCGTTCACTACCGAACACATACCAATGAGAAGCCCCTGTTCTGCAAATTGTGTGACAAATCATTTGTTTACGAGGCATCATTAGCTCAGCTTATTAAATGTCACACAGGAAAAACGCCTTTCTCGTGCAACGTTTGCCAAAAGTCTTTTAATCAAAAGAGTCATCCTAGAAGACATCAACTTATACATAGTGGACTAAAAGAATTTCAATGTGAGCGTTGTCAAATCTGTTTGCCTATAAATCAAATTTGAAAAAACATTTGAATACGCATGAACCGGAAACGCCCTTTAAATGTAATTTATGTGAGAAGTTCCTTCCTTCAGCGCAATCTCTCAACAAGCACATTCAAGGACATACTGGGGAGAAGCCTTACCGTTGTGAACTTTGTTTCAAATCATTTTCACAAAAGAGTAACCTTCGAAGACATGAGGATGGACATGCTGGTGTCAGACCACATAAATGTTCTAAGTGGAATGCAAAGTTTTCAACAAAAGGAAACTTAAAGCAGCACATGAATGTTCATACTAAATCAAACAATTACAAATGTGACCTGTGCCAGAAATCATTTACCCGAAAACACAGTTTAAAAGCACATATAAAATGCATTCACCATCGAGTTAAGCAGTACCAATGCAATTTGTGTGAGAAATCATTCGCATCCAAGTATGAACTAGTAATACATACGAGAGTGCATACTGGTGAAAAGCCTTACAAGTGTCACAAATGTCCTAAGACTTTTGCACAATCAAGTGATTTAGGCAAACATTTGAAAAGACACAAGTAATCACTTATTATTAATTGTCCATTTAATATATTTTAGTGATTAAAACATGGGAAAGACTTTGCTGAGTACGATGAAAAGATTTTGTTTGTAATATTTCGTTGGTTTTTTCAGCAAATGATATGCTGCTTGTTAAAACTGTCCTGGGCACAACTTTTTTGCGTGTATTACTATCGAAAAACTTTTTGTGTTAAATTTTTATTCTATATTCAATTACAAATTATGATTACTTAAAATGTAACTACATAACCTTTTAAGGTAATATTTATGCAAGTATTTTGGTTTCAAATATCACAAACTGGTAAATGAATGTTAGACTAAGTTTGATTGTCAATCTGTAGCTCAAGACGGTTTGGATAGTATTTTGTTAGTCAGTTTTATAAAGTGCATTTATGAATATATTATTTTTTGATTTTCTTTAACGAAATATATTGCTACTATAAAGCTTCACTTCATTGTATTGATTTTTCCTCCTGTTAATAAAAAATATGCTTGATTAACATACGAATGGTCTGTTTGGTATAAATGGTCCAATAGCGGATAAATATAGCCTTGTTTTATGACTAGATATCTGCGATAGCCTTCTGCAAACTGTACATGAACCCAACCTAAACTTTGGCATCAGTTCGTGGTTTTTTCGTGCAACCAAACGCATAATAATAATTTTGTTAATTGAAAAGAAATAAATTTCAACAAAAAATAAATAAGGCAAATTTATTATCAATCAATAATTGAACAAAATAATAAAATCAACTTTATTCAATAAGAAGTACTTTAAATAAAATTGATTAAACAAAACTCATTAAACTAAATTAATTAAATAAAAAATAATTGTTCCAGATTCGACGTAAATTTTCAATATAAAAACCAGCTCATCTGTGAAACAAGACAATTAAAAGTCAATATGGTTAGACTAATTTTTTCTAAAAGAACGACACTAAAATTATAAATTAAGAGCAATGATCGCTTTCAAAATTAATTTTAGCCCATTTAATCCCATTAAATTTACTAAACCATTTGAAATGCTGACCTTTTAACTCCCTACTAAATAACACCTCTAACAATTGTGTAATAATTATTCGAATTAATGAAAGTTGTTCACAGTTCAATTAATATTTTCTTTCTCTCAGCTGACCACTCCCATCACAACCACCACAACCAATCGAACAAATTTTCCCATTTAAAATTCTCTTCCCGCCACCAAAATATAGCCCTCCAGAATGCATTCAAATGTGTTGGTGAAGAGGTCCTCCTCTAATGATGGATTTTGGAGAGGACTTTGAGCTGATTTGGAGGATGACTGGCTTCTTGGCGGTAGCTTGGAGGAAACATTAGCTAATATATATTTAATTTTAAATAGCCATTTAAAAAGTAAAGCAATCAATACAAATTATTTTTAGTAATTAAATTACCAAACTTCACTAATTTTTTCTCCTTGAGGGTTCCCCGGCATTAATAAAGGATCACCCAACGGTGGACAACTTGACCTTTTCTTTTTATTAATCTGCTTACCATCCTGCTTGTCAGCACTTCAATCCTGCTACGAGCACTTTTTTACTACCTTTTTCAGTTTCCCGAACGATAACCAATTAAAATAGTTTTGGATGCACTGCCGACACTACTACAAATAATTTTAGAATTTCCACCACAACCATTGACAAATTTTAATTGGATTTTAACTGTTTGATGAGGATGATAATGTAGAGTTTGTTGACGACCAGAAATTATAGGGAGACCACCTTACTTTGTCTTTCAGCTTATTTAAATGAACATCATCCTCTGCGTCGTTAACATTCCTAAAATGGGCCAATATTATTTACACCATTAACTTTAATTATTTTACGGGTATTATAATTGGTTAACGATTTTTTTAAAATTTAATTAGCATCAAATGCTCTGGCTAAAGGCCCATTTAACCCTAGATTGACGAAATTGACTTGGAGAAAGGAGGCGATGTCGACGACAAACTTTGTCTACTAATTGGACAATTAACGTGATATTTTTTAATTGTTTCTTTCTCAATTTGCTCAAGTCACTGGTGATCTTGTTTAAAATAATTATCTCGATTAAGTTGTTGAAATATATATTGATGATAAGGTGGAAATAATGGTGGAAGTGAGGAAAAACTTTGCTGCTGCATCATTCTTCATCCTGGCTAGGAAGCAAGAAAGCCAACGGATTTATTCAATTGAACTAATTAAAATAATTAGCAACTATACCAACATTCCGATACACTCATCTCTTCACTGGCTTTGTTTTGAATAAAAATGAATACATTTTTGTTGCAAGATTTATTTCTGGAGCTCTGAAACGAGCTGGATGACGAAGAGATTATCGAGTTGATGCAAAACAATGTAAATCCCCAAAACATACATCACATTAATTAACTTATTTAAGGCTTCATTTATTTGAATTAAATTTGACCAAATGATAACAATTAAAATTAAGTATGTAACCAAAACACACGTCACTTAACCGAAGTGAAATTTGTAAATGTTAAATTTTACACACCGAGACAAAGAAACTCATACGTCTGAACATACAGCTACAGAAAAAGTCGCACAATTGAAAACAAACTCCATTAGAATTACACACAATAATATGAAAACTTCCGGCTATCCCCTTGATCATTGTTGTTAACACGTTATTGCTTTTACAAATAGGTTAAAACTTTAAAAATCTGAACTAATTGTGAATTTTTAAATGTTTCCTCAAACTGCCAGGCTGTGTAAAAGCAGCGGGACATTTAGTACATTGGTATGGCTTTTCACCAGTATGCACTCTCATGTGACTTACTAGACTTGACTTTTTTGAAAATAGTTTTCCACACAAATTGCATTTGTGCTCCTTGATTTTTTGATGAACCCACTTTATGTGATTTTTTAAGTGACCATTTCGAGAAAAAGATTTCTCACACAATTCGCATCTAAAGGTTCTCAATTTAGTATGAGTAGTCATGTGACCATTTAGAGTACTCTTCATTCAAAAATTTTTATCGCACGCTGCACAAGTATGTCCTTTGACACCAGTGTGCGTATCTTCATGTCGAAGTAGATTACTCTTTAGTGCAAATGAACTGGGACAAAATTGACAACGATATGGCTTCTCTCCAGTATGCGCTTTGATATGTTCTTTCAGAGCAGTAGCAGATCCCAGAAACCGGCTACATAAACTGCATTTGAAAGGTGTTTCGGTTTTATGTTGGTTAAGGTGGCTATTCAAGTGTGCTTTTGTGGTGAAACGTTTGTCACAATGCTCACATTGAAATTCTCTAGTTCCGCTGTGGATCAACTCATGTGTTTTAAGATTTGTTGCAGTAGAGAATGACTTTTGGCAAACGTTACATTTGAAAGATTTCTCGTGTGTGTGGGTATTTATGTGCATCTTCAAGGTGCTATTGTATGCAAAGGTTTTGTCACACAACTTGCACGAGTACGATTTCTCATTAACATGTCTTCGGTAATGAGTAAAAAGATCTTCTTGTTTGCTGCACGATTTATTGCAAAATAAGCACTGGTGAACTCCAAGGTGGACATTAGTATGATCTACTAAAGCTCTCTTGGAGCGAAATACTTTTTCACATGAACCACACGGAAAACTGTTTGAAGCCATTTCAATAACAGATTATAATAAAACTGGTTGCTATGAATTCTACGAGCTCTATGAAAACAAACTACCATTTGACTGTTCCAAAATTGATT
>JAQFZH010001961.1:0-18507 GCA_034695485.1 Entomobrya nivalis
GAACAAAACTGGGACTCCATTGAACAATTTGAGGTGGGAGAAGAGGGTGGAATTAATTTGTGGGATGGGGAACAAGTAGCTAATGAAGAGGAAGACGACAATCGGAACCAGTGCCCCTCCAGCCCCTTTAGTCCCCCTCCAGAGGAAGCAGAACTCGGGCCCAAGATTTTAAATCCGCTTGACAATTTAAAGGCCTTTGCTTCTCAGCGATTAATACAACATGGCAATCCGCACGTAAATAATAATCAATTAAATAATTTTAAAAAAATATATAAATAAATTGCTTAATTTTCAATTATGAATGTTTAATTTGCTACAAAATGTTTTTCTTCTTTGATATATTTTTTTTCAAGTTGTTGCGCATCCGCAAAGAAATTATGAGGTTGAAGCAACACGGCTCATGGATCCGAAACTTCCAAAGGGCCCCATTAGCCTGCTACTTACTCGAAGACTTACTTAACATTACTTAAATAATTAAAAACCTCCACTATATATTTTACACCAATAATCCCAAAAAAATTGTAACTTAAAATATACAACTGTAAATTAGCTTGAACTTAAATAAATATTTCCTTTAAAACCACCACACCCCCCAAAACTAGTCCAATAGCTAAAAGCACAAAGCATCCCAAAAAATTCATAATTTTTAAAGTCTCCTTCGTCCCATCCACCACCTCACCTTGGTCCACCTTTCCAATTCCATTTAACCTCCTCCTCTCCAATCTCACCTTCATGACATCCATCCTCCCCCACTTATCATTCAACCCCATCTCATGACAACTCTCCAAAAAATAGCCATAACTCTCCCGAAAAACCTCCCTCTTTCTCACCACCTGAGTCAATGGAATAAAGTACAGACTCTCCCTCCCCTCATAAAACGGACTCACCCCCCGACTATCCGCAGATGCCACCCCAGTCTCCCAACTATGCGCATAGCTCCAAGCAAAACACCCAAAATTCCCCACCCTCGCCTTCTCCATACACTTATCATCCCCCTCCATTTCCATTTTACTCCACAAATTACTTATCACCTTAAATCTACTCCTTTTTAACATAATTCCACCCAAACCCTGCATAAATCCTTTGGATCCCCCAATCCTAAACCTACCTTTTGACAAAGCTTCTAAACTAAATGGAAATCCAGCTTCCACTTCCGGTATAGCCATTAAACTTGTCAACTTCGAGTTATAAGCGGTTCCCAATATTAGCGAACTTAACAGCCAAACCAAACAAATAAATCTTGTCACATGTCCATCTTTCGGTTTGGGATACTCCACACCCTGACACAGGAGCACCCTCACTTGGTCGTAAAATAAACGGACAAAGTTTCTTCGAACTCGACCTTTCCTTTGACTCCCAAACCAAGTGATCACTGCTATTATAGAAGTAGATCCTAAGACAAGTATCCACACAATTAAATCAAACGCTTTATATAAAGCCGTCCAAGTAACAATCCGAATAGGTTGCCTGGTAACATACTTGATAAAATTGTATTTATGTTTGGGTAAAAAGTCGACGTGAGGATAACGTTGGAAACTGGGCGCTGCTATGGATATATCAACGTGTCCATATAACACGTCGGATAGACAACCAATCCAAGTACCGTTGGATAAAAGTATGCCGGTTGTAGCTCCAGGTTTATATTTACCGAAGCCTCGACAAAGATATAAGGTAAATGACATGTTTAGTTTTTGATGAATTGTTTGAGTGAGATTTGCAAGGAATCCGCGTTTTGAAAGGACGGTACCTGGTTGGGTGGGATTAGGGAGGAGTTCGATTGTGGGAATCATATTGCTGAATAGGGACATTTTCATGGGATATCCGTTAAAGTTCCAGGTGTAGTCCAAGAATATATTGGGAAGGTTAGCTAAAGATTCTGACGAATTTATAACGGCAATGGTCACAATTGTTCCGAATTTAGATTTTGAGATTTTAGATGTGTTTGGAATATATGGGTTCACTGTGGAGATATGAAGACCATTGCTTGGTTTTATGGGATGTATTGCAACTTTGTAACGAAGTAAATGTTTTAAAGGTGAGAGTAGAATTTCCTCCATTTGCTGTTCAGTTTGAACAATGAATATAAAATAGTTCGTGTCACGTTGAAGAATTCCATTATTTTTGTCGTGAGCTTGAATTAAATGGGAAAACTTTACACTGAATGAGCTAGCATCGCTTTTAAACATGCTTATAATTATTTGACAGTCGTTTCGTCGTTGTGCTAAATAGTTGAAACGGAACCATATTCGGTTAAAGCTAATAAAGCCAGTGGGAATGAGTTTTTCTCCGAAATATTTGAGGATGTTTGCTGGTGTATAATGGGTTGAGTTTGGAAGTAGTGGAAATAATATGGAACATTGGGGAAACTTAAGGGCAATAAATTCTGACCACATGATATTATAAGGTTGGTTAAAAGAGATCATGTTAGAACTTTGGGATGAATGTACAATGAGCAGAAGCACTGTAGTGGTAAATGGGTATATATATTTGTTATTATGCATTAGTTTTTAGTAAATGTTACAAGAGTACACTTGCCGAAGAGAATGTTTTTGCAGATGCTTGTGTGAATACTGAAGTATACCGGGTTGACCTTCCTTTTTTTCTGAGCTGCAGAAAGAAATTATTTTAGAATATTGCACGTGGAGTTATTAATTGGCTAGATAACGATAACATAAATTGAAAATAGTAACGTTCTATTTTGGAGGTATATTGAACTGGTACTCTTGACATAGCCAAGGTTAAAATGTCTACTTTATTAGAATTTGATCAAGAGAGGATAACTTCCTTTAGTATAAAACCATTTTATTTTTAAAGATCTATTTTTAGATAACGGTGATGGTAGCATGCAACCGTAGGCAAGGTTGTATTGATTGTTAAGTGGTCGTCCGTCTTATTGTGTTTAAATAGTTATAGAGCACGCAATGTCTGGACTAATTTAGATGATAAATGATCAATCATAAAATTGGGGACAAACGCTGTGAGCAAATTAAGACGCAATGCAACATGCAAAATATACCTTGTTTCAGAATTTACAAAATGTATTTAAAGAAGCAAGAGCACTTTATTCCCCAAAGATCTAATTGTAGTTAATGGCAGTAGAAATTTAAAAAAAATCTTGATTGTTAAATGGTCATTATCTAATGAAATTTGCTGAGGCGATCCACAGTGTCTGGGCAAGTTATTTTGAAGGGCGCTCTGTCAAAAAACTGGAGTATATTTCAGTGTTCTACATACTCTGTTCATTAATAGTGGAAAAACGGTTTTCTGTGCAAAAAGTGAATCAACATACCAAGTTAAACTAGAAATTTGAGATATGTAGGGATGCACAAGAGTACATTTTTATCACGTGATTTCATCAAAACGATGTCAACTGTCTTCGAGGAAATGTGCCTTGTATTCATTTAATAATTCAAGGATTCTTTTTTTGGTGATTCGGAATAAACTAGTTTATATTTTTCCCAGATCTCTCATATTGACTTTTTTCAATTTCCTGTTTTTCGAACATATATTATAACTTAATGAGCACAAACGGTTCTTAGTGGAATATGGGTTCAATGGGTTCTATAAAGCAGAAAGTTCACCATACCATCATTTTAGGGCTTCTCTGCACAAAAAAAACAGAGTTAAATTAGGATCGAGGCTATTTCCTAACATTAGTCCTGTCTTTGAAGAAAAATAAGAAACTAAAATATTTAGCTTTTGTAGCGTTCACATTTTCTGCAATACATTGTGTATTTATTTATTCTCTGAGTAAATACAGTTGTTGTCGAAACCAATCATTAAGACAGCTACAAAAAATTGGAACACACAAGCAAAATGTAAAAATAACCATTGTTTTTAATGCGTAAGCACATAAATACTATGTGCAAAACTACTCCATTTGTTGCATAAATTGACTCCTAATTGTACAGTCGTAAATAACCCAAGACAAGAAAAATACTTTGTGTTGAAATATTGACATGAAAACGGTAAACAAGGGAGTAATTATTGAAATATTCTCCTTGGAAAAACTCTTTAGTCTGTCACAGCGTAATGTCAAACTTGTGCTTTTTTAGCTAACACAATGACGCATTTACTCCTTTGAAAATACTGTCTTTCTTCTCTGTCTACAAATTAATTACTATTATCTTTTCTCTTCAAAGACAAACAATGTTAATCATGATGGAAGCTATGATTAGGAAATTCTTAAAGTTTTTCCATTTTATAGCAGGATTCCCATTCCAAATTGAATAAGAGCCTGGTCTTCAATCTAATCTCAAAATTCAAAGATTTTCTCTGAACCATTTTATGTCTCATACACTTCGGCAACTTACAATCATATTTCTCTTTCTGGTTATTCGTGTGCCAAACTATCTGGCAAACTAGCAATTCGACAAACTGGCATTTCACAGTTTATGGACTGTTTTGGCCTCATTTTTTATCAATCAGCATCTACCCTACTTGAAATACAATCTGGAAGTACGCCAACTTGCAAATGGAATGGTAGAGTTACAAAAAAATCGGAGTAAGGTAAAAATAGGATCAAACTAATTTGATTTGAATATGATTTGAAACTAACTTTTAATAAAAAGCTAATGTCTGAATATCCTTTTTAGGCCACTTTGACAAATATTGCCTTACAAAATCCCAGCTGATTCAAAATCCCACTTTGTTTTATGGCAATGTTCACCAATGGCAACGATGACAGTGATTTGCGGGCGAGTGTAAAAAGTGTATCTGTCGAGATAATAATTAATGCTTTGACTACACTTGAATCTCGCGTTTATGCATACATTTAAAACTACTATTGCCACAATCCTACAATCCGGCTCTAAACGAAACACCACAAAATTAAATTTATTACAAGAAAACACCCGGTTATATTCAAAACTCCAGATTCTGACAACAGTTTTCAATAAAGTCTTTGGAGTTTCGTATATTCCATCTGCGAAAACACTTTGTGGGTTTATGATTTCAGGTTCAGTTTTTATAAGCATTCGTTTGGGCCAAGAAGTGGTTTTATTGTTGGTATGTTTGGGTGACAATGGAGATTGTAGAAACAATTTGTACGGTACACTTTATTACATCTACTGCAATTGTAAGCGAACATAGTGTCAAGTTTGGGTAAAATTTGAAAAAAGGTGGATTTTATGTCGGTCAATTTTTATTTTTTAGGTAATGTCGGTTTCATATGTCATCATGATCATGAGTAAACCTTAAGTAGAAAATTTGGGTTGATTGTAAGTTTAGTGTATTTGTAAATAACGGTAAAAGATGTTAAATTTGGGTTCATAGTTTCTAAGTTGCATCAATTATTCAAGTTTTTGTAGACATAAAATGGTTCTTTTGTCGATAAACGAAGTGATACCTTCAAAAGTGTATATGCTAGATAATAATGGTTATTAGGAAAAATGTTTAATTGACTGGAAGAGAAGATATTTATGACGCACGATTTATTTATCTTTGCACGCGTGCTTGATTTTGTTAGCTAAAATAAGTCATGGCATATTGTCTACATTATTAGGATTCTCGGAATCCTATTAAAAACGCAATATACGTATAATGTTCGTTGGTTTCGTGTGTCCGTCCGTATAGTGTCTATTTTTTTCTTTATAAGAATTTTTGAATTCTGCGGCTGATTAACGGTCCCATGCCTTTTAAATGGACAACTTTTTTTACTGTACCAATCGATACACTTACCCGCAAACATGTCATAACATGACCCCAAATAACACCAAACATTGCGTAATCCACTCCAAACATTACGTAAACGTCCTTAAGCGTTACGTCGTGTCACCTGAATATTTCAAATGAATAAATTAACATTTTGTTTCAAAGAGAATACTATTTAAAAGTTTTACTGGGTTTATTTAATTTGGCAGTCCTGCTGGGTTTTCAGTGTTGAGCAAGAGTATCAACAAATATACCTCCCAAATTTATTAAATACTGAATGATCGATTTTGACCTATTTTCGTAAATCGCAAAGTCTTGGAAAAGGGGGTCGTTCTTGAAACATTGAGTAGAAAAACAGTTGGGTATACTGAGACTATGAGTACATATATTGACTTTGGTGTACTACAAAATAAAATACTTATACTGTGGTTTCAGATAAATATTCAGTATTCTGTGTAAATATTCTGTTTAGCCAAAACATTTCACTTGTAACATTAGTATGTCAAGTCGAACGTGTTATCTAAATGGGTAATTACCAAATGACGCATGTTGTTGTTTGTGAAGATATATTTATATATATATGAGTTTTGTGTTATTAGAAGTTCTGCTGTCGTTGAATAATGTCCTCAAAAATGGAAGCCTCAATCAGGAAATTCTTTACATTTTACTATTCCGTATTATCTTTCCCACTCAAAATTCAATGGGAGCCTGGCCTTCAATGCAATCTTTCTCTGAAAAGGTTTTCGCGTAGTCATATTTGTGGTTATTGTCGTGCTGCATATTTTTCTTAAATTTTCCGACTGTACTCTATTTTTTGGCTATTGGTGCACCAGAATATCTGAAATATAAGCAATTCGATAAACTTGCATTTCATGGTATGTGGACAGTGTTGGCATTTTCGTTTGTAAATCAACAGTTGCCGTACTTGAAATATTCACAGGAAATACGCCAACTTGCAAATGGGATGGGAAATTTAGGACACAACTTGGGGAGAGGTAAATTGGTTCATAGAATGCATTTTTATTTATTTTTAATGGAAATGTTTTACTTTTCAGATCGTTTTGAGAAAGGCGCTTTTACAAAATCCCAACTGGTGCGTGCACGAATCCTGTAATTTCTGAGTCTCAACTGCTTCTGTTCAATGCTCACTTTTTGGCCATTATTATTATACCACTTTCGACAGGAATATTGGCAAACCGGATCTTATCTTTATCATACTGTCTTATGGGTTGGCAAAGAGGAAGAGCAACATGATTTGTTGGCAAGTATTCTAAGTTTGTTATTGCACATTCTGATTATGTTCCAGGCTTGGGGAGGATATCTGTTCACACTACACCTGAATCTTGCTTTTATGCATACATTTAAAACGACGATTGCTACAATTCTAAAAACCCATCTCAAAAGAAATATGGTGAGACTAAAAGTATTGCAGGAAAATATGCTCATCTATTCCAAACTTCGGATTCTTACAACACTTTTCAACAATACGTTTGGAGTATCGTACATCCCGTCAATGAAGACATGTTGTGGGCTAATGGTATCAGGCGCAGTGTTTATTAGTGTTCGACTGGCACCAAAAAGTAATTTCCTGGTGGGTGCATTTGGAGTTACAATGGCTGTAATGGTTACGATTTGTACGATATTGTTTATTACATTTACTGCAATGGTAAGTGAGTACAGTGTTAAGTTTGGAGAATATTTGAAGAAAGGTGCATTTCATGGAAAACTTGGGAGAAGAATTGTAAGGTCATTTAAGGAAGAGGCTGTAATGAGTGGTGAATTTTATAAAATTCAACGAATAACTTGCATTACCGTTTTAGGGCTAATTTCAAACATGTGCGGTTCAATACTGATTAGTATAAAATTATAAAGCTGGAGTTGATTAAAGTAAAGTGCGTTCTAATTTTTCATCTTCTTTAATGATAAGCCAGCAGTTTTTCTAGTTGAATAAATTATAGACATGTTGAAAATATATAAGTGTACAAACTCGTTGAGATAAAAGTTAATATAAAGGTGTTTATAATGAATCCAATAAGCAATTGCATGAATTTTTATAATACTAATCTATAATAACTCTGGACCAAGTGGGACAAGTTTGCACCCGATTTGGTTTAGCATTGGGTTTAACATTAGGGTTTAGCATTGGGTTTAACATTAGGGTTTAGCATTGGGTTTAACATTAGGATTTAGCATTGGGTTTAACATTGGGTTTAGTATTGGGTTTAGCATATGGTTTTAGCATAGGAATACTAATCTATAATAACTCTGGACCATGCTAATGTTAAACCCAATGCTAAATCCTAATGTTAAACCCAATGCTAAACAACTAGATGCTAAACCCACGTTAATTGACTACATGCTTAACTCATCCTAAAACCTAATGCTAAATCCAAAAATAATTAAAAGTTAATTGCTAAACCATGTTAACTAAATTTAAATGCTAAACCCTAATGGTAAACCCATGTAAAATAACTAGATGCTAAACCCACGTTAATTAACTAGATGACAAACCCATGTTAATGAACTAGGTGCTAAGCAAACGTTAATTGACTAGATGCTAAACCCACGTTAATTGACTACATGCTAAACACATGCTAAATAACTAGATGCTAAACTTACGTTTATTGACTACATGCTAAACACATGCTAAATAACTAGATGCTAAACTTACGTTTATTGACTACATGCTAAACACATGCTAAATAACTAGATGCTAAACCCACGTTAATTAACTAGATGATAAACCCTCGTTCAATGACTAGATGCTAAACCCACGTTAATTGACTACATGCTAAACCCACGTTAATTGACTAGAGGCTAAACTCACGTTTATTGACTAGATGCTAAACCCACGTTAATTGACTACATGCTAAACCCACGTTAATTGACTAGATGCCAAACTCATGTTTATTGACTAGATGCTAAACCTACGTTAATTGACTACATGCCAGGTCAAATAACTAGATGCTAAACCCGTACTATATAACTAGATACTAAACCAACGTTAATTGACTACAATGACTACATGCTAAACCCACGTTAATTAACTAGATGCTTAATGCAATGCTTAACCATATACTATACCCAAGTTTAATTGAAAATTTATAGCTAAACCATATGGTTAACCCAATTCTAAACAAGGCATCTATTGTTCCATGAATAAACACTTTTGACATGTTAAAAACATGGTGAAATGAAAAAACATGGTAAAATGTACATGGTAAAATGTAGAAAGGATGATGTCATTTGTATACGTTATGTATACCAACTGAGCTTGCATATCATCATACCTAGATCTTCAATTAACAACAGAAAAGGCAGCTGATACTGATAACAATAATTCATTAAATTGATATCAAGAAAATAGTATAATTTATTGCATAAATAAACTGTGAAGTAAATATGCAGTGCTGTAATATACTGATCGCCTTAATCTTAAGATGACATTGAACTTCTCTGTCACTTGCATACCTTATACTTGAGCTTTTCATGCATGGCATGTCATGAACTTTGGATATTAAAAACTGTCGTTTTTACAGGTTAACATAGATAATAATCAAATAAGGGGGAGGTTTTAAGCAGAATATTAATGCATGCAGAATTTATTTTATTTCACTGCGTTTTTGGAAACCGGTGGATCACATGAACTTATCAGCGTCAGTACCTGCAAATTCAGTGCAGTTACGCACTCATTGCATTGTACTCATTACTTGTAACTCCGCATCAATGCTGCATGTGTAAATGTTTGATAGTAAATTTAAAAAATATATTCACGGTGACACGATATTGATCATTTGTTGATGGGATGGAGTTAATAACTCTTAAAATTGTTACAAAATGAAGGTACAGTTCACTTTAAATGTTCCGATATCCTCTAAATTCAATCCAGTACAACAGTCAATAACTATAAACCCATAATTGCTACGATTTATGCATTTTTCTTCGTTTTACCATGATTTTCATTTTGACATGTTAAAAAAAAAGGGTTTCACCATGTTTAATACATGTATTAAACATGTTTTTACCATGTAGAACATTTTACCATCATCGCGCCTTGATTCTAAACCCCATGCCAAAATAACCGTAATTTATTGCATGCCGAACCTCATGTTAAACCCTACGTTATTTAACTAGATACTAATAAACCCCATATATAACCTTACGTTAAATAATTATATGCTTTATTCCATGCTCAACCCAAAGCAAAGTTTAAATGCTAAGTTCAGTACTAAACCCCTTGCTAAACATCGTACAAAACCACACTAGAAACCCCATGCGAAACCATTATGCTTAGCCCCTTACTAAGCCATATACGATACCTCACACCAAACCCATACTAAATCCCATGCTAGACCTCATTCAAAACTCCATACACAACCTCATGTTTTTGTGGATTTTTGTTGCCAGTTATTGAATGTCTTTGTTACTATTTATCGATTTGTATACAATTAATTTGACATGTTTCAATTAACGGGCTACTTTCAATTAACCGCACAGCGGCTCTCGTTGATTATATATTAAAGATGTTTTCGTTTACCAAATAATGCATATTACTTCTTAAAAAATGTACAGCATGTCGGAGTATAGTAAAATGCTTTAGTTATTCAATATTCTCAAATTCACATACAATGTATGTAACTATAACAATGGCCACCAGATGAGCTTTGATCATGGCTAATTAACTCTGGAATACTTTGTAAAAACTTTTTTTCCCATACTTATTTAAAGGCTTCTAGATTTTAATAAGTGGACCTTCTTCGCTTTTAATCCAGTTCATAACACTTTGATTATTGTGTATTTTATATGTGCGTTGCACTAAAAATGTTCCCTAATAAAGAAGTATTATCTTCAGTAGTTTACTGATAGGATAATAATAGTTTTTACAAATATGTTTAATAAATTGGAAGTAAAGACATTTGTGACAATATAAGTATACTTACACTTCATAGTCGATGTCGAGTTCACTTAGTTCTATAGAGCAGAATGCTGCTGAACTCATTTCATTATTTAGTGGGTTCTCGGCACACGTGTCGAGGCTTTTTGCTAGCATTACTACTGTCTTTAACGAAATATGAGAAACCAAAATATTTAGCTTTTATTATTTTCACATTTTCTGCAAAACACAGGTTAATTATTAATTCCCTGAATACTTACGTTTGTTGTCAACACCAAATTATGCGAAATGCAAAACGTTTTGGAAAAATATACACAGCATGTAAAAATAAAGATTGTTTTCAATAAATGAACACATGCTGTCTGCAATATTAGAGCAATTGTGGAATGAATTGAGTTCTAAGTATACAATTGTAACTAAGTCTAGACAGGGAAAATATATGGTGCCCAAATTTTGACATGGTAAATGGTAAACAACAGACTAACAATTAAAACGTTCTATTTGAAAAGTTTCTTTTAACTGACGTAATAAGAAGTAATAAATTATTTAGTAACTTAATAACGCATTTACTTTCTTGAAAATATTTTTCCTTGTCTACGAACTGTTTTCTATCAGAATGTATTTTCTCTTCCAAGACAAACAACGTTAATCATGATGGAAGCTACAATTCGGAAATTCTTTACATTTTTCCATTTTATAGCAGCTTTCCCATTTAAAATTCAATGGGAGCCTGGTCTTCAATCAAATCTCATAGTTCAAAGATTTTCTCTAAATCATCTAATGTGGCTATTTGCATGTCTCGTATACTTCGTAAACTTGCCAACCATAGTCTTCTGTCTAGCTATTCGAACACCGGGCTATCTCGCACAAAAACAGTTTGACAAACTTGTATTTCACGGTTTATGGACAGTGTTTGCCTCATTTTGGATCAATCAGCAGCTACCCTACTTGAAATACACTCTGGAAGTACGCCAGCTTGCAAATGGGATGGTACAGTTACAACAATACTTGGAAAGAGGTAAAAAAATGGATCAAATTTATTTATTAAACTGGAAATAAAAAGCTTTTGAATTTAAACTTCTTTTTCAGGAAATTTCGAGAAAGAGTATTTTACAAAATCCCAACTGGTGCGAACTCGAATTCTTTATTATCTTGGTCTCAACTGCTTCTTTTCAATGATAACATTTTATCCATTTCTATTTTATCACTTCCGACGTGAATATTGGCAAACTGGGTCGTACCTTTATCACTTTGTTTTATGGATCACCAATGAAAACGATGACAGTGATTTGCTAGCTAGTGTATTAGGCGTATCTGTGGACATGCTAATTATACTTCAAGCTTGGGGAGGTTATCTGTTCACACTACACTTAAATCTATCTTTTATGCATATATTTAAAATGACAATTGCCACAATCGTGAAATCTAGCCTTAAAAGAAATATGTCGAAACTAAATGTATTACAAGGAAACATGCGGATATATTCAAAACTTCGGATTCTTACCACAGTTTTCAATAACGTCTTTGGAGTTTCGTATATTGCAACTGTGAAGACACTTTGTGGATTTATGATTTCGGGTTCTGTGTTTATAAGCATTCGTTTGGGGCCAAGAAGTGGTTTCATGGTTGGTGCCTTTGGGGTGGGAATGACAGTTTTAGGAACCATTTGTACGGTACTCTTTATTACATCTACTGCAATGGTAAGTGAGTATAGTGTCAAGTTTGGGAAGTACTTGAAGAAAGGTGGCTTTCAAGGGAAACTTGGGAGAAGAATTGTAAGGTCGTTTAAGGAGGAAGCTGTAATGAGTGGCCAATTTTATAAAATTAAAAGAATCACTTGCATTACTGTGTTAGGATTAATTTCAAATATGTGTGGTTCTATACTGATTAGTGTAAAATTCTAAAGATTAAATTAAATTTGACATGAAATATGAAAATTTCTCAAATGTTAAGTGTTCTTTGACTTTTTATTTAATATTATGAGTATAAATAAAAGATAACTAGCAAATTTTAACTATATTGGTCTGTTTTTCATTTAATAGTAAGGTAGCTTTCATACATCATGAAGAATTTGGAAAATTTATGTTAATTGCATCATATGGAAACCTGTATAATGGTAACCCATTTTAATAAATTAGAGAAAATTCCTAGTCTCACTAGTTTATATTACTTTGAAAATAACAGCTATTAAATATCACTCATGACTTTTAAGTTACAGTAATAACATATTAATGTTTTTGTTGACAAAAACTGTTTCTTGGGTCGATTAACGAACTACTTCCTTCGATAACATATATTTGCGAGATAATAATAGTTATTATTACAGATGTTTAAATGATGGGAGGTGAAGGCATTTGTGACAATCTACACACGCGTGCTTTGGTTTTGTCTACTAAAATACGTCATTACATACAGTCTACATTGTTTAGTTAGGCAGCTGTAGTTGGTTTCCAACGGTGCTGAGCATTGGTATAAACAAAAATATATGTCAAATTTAATAAATACCCAAAACGTGGTTCTGACCAATGCTCGTAATTCGTAAATAATAGTGGCTTTAATTTGCTACAAGGTAAAATACTTATTCTGTATTTTCAGGGAGATAAAAAAAATGTTTGCCAAACATTTTACCTAAAATGTCAAATCAAACTTGTTATTCATACAGGTAATTATTTACCTAATGACGCATTTAGTTGTTGGTGACTATATATTTTTGTGTATGAGTTTTTTGCCACTGTAAATTCTGCCGTCCTAAAATAATGTCCTCGAAAATGGAAGCCTCAATCAGGAAATTCTTTACCCTATTCTATTACATAGTAGCTTTCCCATTCAAAATTCAATGGGAGCCTGGCCTTCAATGCAATCTTTATCTGAAAAGATTTTCAGCAAATCACATTTTGTGGCTAATGTCCTGCTGCATGTTTTTCCTAAATTTTCCAACTGTTATCTATTTTTGGCTATGCGTACACCAGAATATCTGCAATACCAGCAATTTGATAAACTTGCATTTCATGGTATATGGACAGTGTTGGCGTTTTCCTTTGTGAATCAGCAGTTGCCGTACTTGAAATATACACTGCAAACTTGCAAACGGCATGGTCAATTTACGAAACAACTTAGACAAAGGTAAGCTCGTTCTTCAAAAACAGTTTTCATATTTTGAATGCAAATTTAATGCAAGTCTTCTATTTTTCAGAACATTTCAAGAAAGGTGCCTTTATGAAATCTCAAATGGTGCGTGCACGAATCTTGTACTTTCTGAGTCTGAACTGTTTCTGTTCATTGCTGACGCTTTGGCCATTATTATTATACCACTTTCGAAGGGATTATTGGCAAACTGGGTCTTTCCTTTATCATATTGTGTAATGGGCTAGCGAAGTGGATGAGAAAAATGATACATTAGCAAGTATTCTAAGTGTGTCTTTAGACATGCTGATCATGTTCCAAGCATGTGGAGGATATCTGTTCTCACTACACTTGAATCTTGCTTTTATGCATACATTTAAAACGACGATTGCCACTATGCTTCAAGCCCGCTTAAAAAGAAATATGGTGAAGCTTAAAATATTGCAGGAAAATATGCTTATCTATTCAAAGCTTCGGATTTTAACAACAGTTTTCAACAATACGTTTGGTGTGTCATACATCCCATCAATGAAAACATGTTGTGGGCTAATGGTTTCGGGGGCGGTGTTTATAAGTGTACGCTTGGCACCAAGAAGTAATGTCCTTGTAGGTATATTTGGAGTTACAATGGCTGTAATGATTACAATTTGTACGATATTGTTCATTACATTTACTGCAATGGTAAATGAATACAGCGTCAAGTTTGGAGAGTATTTGAAGAAAGGTACATTTCAAGGGAAACTGGGTAGAAGAATTGTAAGGTCGTTTAAGGATGAGGCGGTAATGAGTGGTGAATTTTATAAAATTCAACGAATAACTTGCATTACCGTTCTAGGGTTGATTTCAAACATGTGCGGTTCAATACTGATTAGTGTGAAATTTTAAAGATAAATCTGAAATAAAATGCAACTAGTCTTTAAACGTAAAGTATGCTTAATTTTTTTTCATTTGGTACTATGAATAAAAATAAAATATGACTAGCAAATGTAATCCATGTAGTTCTAATTTTGTTTTATAGTTATGTCGCTTTCATACGTCATCATGACTAATCTTACAGTAGACAATTTACGTTGATTCCATCTAATGAATGAACAAATATAGTGAGAACTGATTTAGTCAATTAGTACATAGTAATAATAATTCACAGTCGTATACGTTTAAATTATTTTGTAAATAAGGGGTAAACACTTAACTAGACTCATGATTACTAAGTTACTTCAAAAACCCAAGATTTTGTTGAAATTAAATGCTGCTTTTGTGGATTGACCAATTAATTCCTTCAAAAGTATATAAGAGAGATAATAATGGTTATCATTGAAGACGTTTAATTACTGGGAAGAGAATGTTGCAATGTCAAATTTAAGGCAGTCGTACTGGGTTTTCTGTGTTGAGCCTTAGTATAAATAAAAATATCCCACAAATTTATTTAACACTAAAAACAATTTTGTTCTATTATAGTAAATGGAAAAGGGTTATAATTCTTGACTCACCAAGTAGGCAGATATTTGGGTATACTGGAAATGTGAATATGTATACATCGACTTTAATTTACTACTAAATCAGATATTTATTCTGTGGTTTCAGATAGGCTTGTAAATATTCCGTTTAGCCAAAACATTTCACTCATAACATTAACATGTCAAGTCAAACTTACTATTTAAATAATTACATAATGACGCATTTTCTGACTTGTAAATATATTTTTTCTTGTTTATGATTTATTTTTGTTATTACAAGTTCTGCCGTATTAGAAAAATGACCTCAAAAAATGGAAGCCTCAATCAGGAAATTCTTTACCTTTTACTATTACCTAGTTTCTTTCCCATTCAAAATTCATTGGGAGCCAAGCCTTCAATGCAATATTTCTCTGGAAAGATTTTCGCCACATCATACCTTGTGGCTTTTATCGTGCTGTATATTTTTCATAAACTTTCCAACAGTATTCTTTATTTTGGCTTTGCGAATACCCGAATATCTAGCATACAAACAATTTGACAAACTTGCACTTCACGGCATTTGGACAGTGGGCGCTTTGGCGTTTGTCACTCAGCAGTTGCCGTACTTGAAATATGCACAGGAAGTACGTCAACTTGCTAATGGGATGGTAAATTTACGAAGGAACCTGGAAAAAGGTAAATTCGTTTTTAAGACGCTTTTTTCAATAATTTTAAAATGCTAATTAAATGCTAGTTTTGTTTTCAGATCATTTTAAGGAAGGTGCGTTTACAAAATCCCAAATGGTGCGTGCACGAATCCTGTACTTTTTGAGTCTCAGCTTCTTCGGTTCTCTGCTGACGCTTTGGCCATTATTATTATACCACTTTCGACGGAATTATTGGCAAACTGGATCTTTTCTTTATCATATTGTCTTATGGGCTAGCGACGAAGACGAGCAAAATGACATACTTGCAAGTATTCTAACTGTGTTTTTGGACATGTTGATCATGTTCCAAGCTTGTGGAGGTTATCTGTTCACACTACATCTAAATCTTGCTTTTATGCATACATTTAAAACGACGATTGCCACAATGCTAAAAACCCACCTAAACACAAATATGGTCCGACTAAATGTTTTGCATGGAAATATGCTCATCTATTCCAAACTTCGGATTCTTACAACAGTTTTCAATAATACTTTTGGGGTATCGTACATCCCATCGATGAAGACATGTTTTGGACTAATGGTCTCGGGATCGGTGTTTATAAGTGTTCGATTGGCACCAAGAAGTAATTTTCTGGTGGGGGCATTTGGAGTTACAATGGCTGTAATGATTACAATTTGTACGATATTGTTTATCACATTTACTGCAATGGTAAGTGAATACAGCGTCAAATTTGGAGAATATTTGAAGAAAGGTGCATTTCAGGGGAAACTGGGTAGAAGAATTGTAAGGTCGTTTAAGGAGGAGGCTGTGGTGAGTGGGGAATTTTATAAAATTCAGCGAATAACTTGCATTACTGTTTTAGGATTAATTTCAAACATGTGTGGTTCTATACTGATTAGTGTAAAATTCTAAACATGAACATTAATTTAGCAAAAATTCTTAAATGTAAGTGTGCTTTAACATTTTAACAATATATTATGAATAAAAAACAACTAGCAAGTTTTAACTGTGTTGGTCTGTTTTTCATTTAATAGTTAAGGTCGCTTTCATACGACATATCCAATTTGGCAAATCTGCGTTGATTGCATTGTATGAAAATAAGTATAATGGTAACCCATTTTAATAAATGAGTGATGATTTCCAGACCCACTCGTTTATGTTATTTCGAAAATAACAGCTAATAACTATGAGCTTCTAATTTACAATAATAATATGTTAAAGTTTTTGTTGAGAAAAAAGGCGTCTTGTGATGATTACCGAGCTACTTTCTTTAATAAGGTATATTTGCTAGAAAATAGTTATTATAGAAGATTCTTAAATGATGGGAATTGAAGATATTTGTGACAATCGACGCACGCGCACCTGGTTTTGACAACTAAAATAAGTCGTTCCATGTAGTCTACATTGTTTAGTTTGTCAGCCGTAGTAGGTTTCTATTGCTGATCATTGTAATTAACAAAAATATCTCGCAAAATTATTAAATACCCAATAATCGATTTTAATTAATGTTCGTATAGCAAGAGAGATAAAAGTTATTTTCGTAATTGAATCTTAGAGCAGACAGGCTACTGGGTATAGTGGCACTGCGAATATACTTAGTGGTTTGAGTTCGCTGCTAAATAAAATATTTTTTCTGTAGTTTCAGGTAGATTAGGATTAGATAAGCTAATAATTATTCTTTGTGTTGCGAAAACATTTCACAATGTCAAACCAAACATGTTATTTAAACGGTTATTTACCAAATGACGCATTTTGTTGATTGTGAGTATATATTTATATAAAGACATGATTGTTTGACCATTCGAATTTCTGTCGTCCTCCAAAATGGAAGCCTCAATCAGGAAATTCTTCACCTTTTACTATTTCGTAGTTTCTTTCCCATTCAAAATTCAATGGGAGCCTGGCCTTCAATGCAAATCTTTATCTGAAAAGATTTTCGACAAATCATATCTTATGGCTGTTGTCGTGCTGCATATTTTCATAAACTTTCCAACAGTAGACAAACAAAATATTTTGCTGGACACAAATTACCATAATTTCCCACTATATTTCCCACCTGGTAAATACCACGCCGGAACGCTGATTTGGACAGTGTGTGCATTTGCGTTTGTAAGTCAGCAGTTACCGTACTTGAAATACACACAGGAAGAACGTCAACTTGCGAATGGGATGGTAAACTTACGAAAAAACTTCACTTGGAAAAAGGTAAATTCGTTCTTAAGACGCGTTTTTTAATAATTTTCAAAATACTAATTAAATGCAAGTTTTGTTTTCAGATCATTTTAAGGAAGGTGCGTTTACAAAATCCCAAATGGTGCGTGCACGAATCCTGTACTTTCTGAGTCTCAATTTCCTCGGTTCAATGCTGACTCTATGGCCATTATTATTATAACACCTTCGACGGCATTATTGGCAAAGTGGCTCTTATCTTTATCATATTGCCTTATGGGCAAGCGAAGAGGACGAGCAAAATGATATACATACTAGCAAGTATTCTAAGTGTGTCGTTGGACATGCTGATTATGTTCCAAGCTTGTGGAGGTTATCTTTTCACACTTCACTTGAATCTTGCTTTTATGCATACATTTAAAACGACGATTGCAACAATGCTAAAAACTCAATTAAAAAGAAATACTTTAGATTTTTTTATTTTTTTTATTAGTATGGTCACTTTTATTCAGGTTTAAAATAATTTTTGGGTATAAGCATGTTGCCTACATATAAGTAGGACTT
>JAQFZH010001962.1:0-18496 GCA_034695485.1 Entomobrya nivalis
TGTCGGAAATCAGCTATGTATTTCTTGTTGTAACATATTTTAACACGTAAATAAAAATCAATCAATCAATCAATCAAGCATGCCTGCTGTTATTTGTCCAAAAAACAAAGAAATTTAGCAATTACTTTTAATGCCTATGAAAAACGTATGCCGTTTACATGTAATAGTTGAATTCCAAATCAAGTGCATAAACAATCTTATTCGTCAACAATAAAGTACTATCTTAGACCAAATTATGCAAAAACCTGCCATATCAGAATATGCCAGTTTAAAAAATCTTTTTATATAAAACTACATATCAATGTCATTAAGCTTTATTTCCATTTGAATTTAAGTGACGATTGTTAAGCCAACCATGTTTGTAGGGTATAAGTACACAGCAGCCAAAATTTCATTCAAATTGATTCAATGAGCATTTTAGTCTGTTCCAATTTCCATGGTATCGAATTGCATGAAGAAGGGCTATAATATAAAGACATTAATCTCTTAAACCATTTCACATTCATTTATATGGACAACAAACTATTTTTAATAGAGTTCTAACAGTTTATATTATACCTGATTTTCTTCCATGCAATACTGGGCATGATCCATGATGCATATCAAATCTGACACTTCCGTTTCGATACATATTGAACCAAATCACAGCAGATCCCTTAACCGGATAAGCACGTACACCGGCCTCACAAAATGGAGTATAGCCTCCGTATGCAGGTAGTTCGAGCTATTCAATTACTTAGACAAATTATTTATCCACAGCAAACTCAGTAATATAAAGCATAATATCCCTTACATTGTACAGTATTGTGGCCAATCTTTCACCCTCTGCTTTAATCGACTTCGTGGTAACGTTTCCTTGAAGTACTAGCTGAATAAGTAAAACATTAACTTTTTTATGAAGTCTTATTACTTGTATGTATAAAATACTCAAAAATATTTACCAAGTCAAGATGCTCATTATGATGTCTGCCATAAGTATACTCCACGAAATGCATATCTTCCGAACTTCCTGTGATTTGTAAACCCGTCACCATCTCCATCAAGCTATAAAATATTCGATGGCCCTTGAAATATGAGCTAACTGTCCTCACTGACGTTTTATTTCTCAGCATTTCCTCCTTCTCCACTCGATATGCATAAACTCTATGAATCGTAACATTTGGAGCAATCTTATCAATTGCAGCTATACTTGTCTTGCTATCCACAATTTCGTAGTATTGGAATACTGGGGGATTTTCCGAAAGATGTTCTACTTTGACTGGATTTACGTACAAATAAGGATGACGCTTTTGTTCATAATAACATTTCAAGTTGACTTGCATGGCTGGAGTTTGTACATTAGGTGTACGGCAAAGATCCAAATATTGTACTTCGGGGGCGGTGTTTTCTGTAGAACCTGGACCTTGTCTTTGATTAAAGTAAATATTGCTCCAGGTGTTCCTATTTAAATGTGTTAGTGCGTTTGGTATGGTGACTACGACTGGTTTAGTGAACAAGTTCATTAGGCACAGAAAGTCGTCAATGCATTCTGCTCTATAAAGCGCTCTGTTGTGCTTAGAAGCACAATTACTTTATTATTTTTTTAATTGAGAAAATTTCGAAATTTTGATAATAAGTTTACAATATACCTCCTTGACTAATAGTTTGGCTATCATGCGACAAACTTCATGTTTGTACATGTTTCGCATTTCCTCCATCCATTCAACAGCCGCGTAATACATTTTCCGAGAAAGAGCTACTAATGCTATTTCGCATATATGACGATCCGTTAGGTATACCAGAGACGTTATGTCTACCAACATGTCTGTCGTTATCTGTGCTGGAATTAAAGTTTACATTTTGTTTTTGTACACATCAGTCATTGACAAGTAATAGTTACTTTTAGTAGTAATAATCACTTACCGGACGAAGTTTATAAATTATCTGGTTCATCAGAAATGAATTCGTAGACATGTAAAACTCATTGTTGCCTATCCACTTCTCATCATCATCGTCATTATTCAAAAGACCGAGATTTTCGTAGATTGAAGCTAAAAGTAAATAATTTTGTGTAGCAAATTAGCACAATGGTGACCAGATAGTATGTGATTGAATGTATTAAAATTACATAATTCTTCAAATATATTATGTACGTACACACCAAGCACAATATCTGATGTTAAAAAAGTTAAACTATTTTGGAGCTGTAAACTTCGATCCACTATCCGATTTGAGGTGGCCAACTTTGTTGTCAAATACAGCTTTAGTAGCTGGCGTAACACTGCTAAATACACGAATCTTGGTCGTAGATAATTTTCCAACAGTTCTTCTCTGACAGCCCATTTTGTGTAGTCACCTAACGTGTGAATGTCGCCAAAATCCTCATATGTTCGTGTATCGATAAGCTGAGACTTCCCAGTGATTTCTGTTTTATTGTCTGGGAAAGACTGTTCACTAGACAAGACTAAATTATCAGAACTAGATAATAATATAAATGACTGTAGGAGTACAATGAATACGTTCATGATAAAAAATTTAATTAGATTTTATACAAGAGTTTTTAATCTCAAATCATATTTCAAGTGAGTATAACCAAATCAAATTTTAATTTAATGTTTTGAAAGTAAGCCAGTTCAATACGGTAGCATTGTTTTTGCATGAAGTCATTGTTTGACTGAAAGTCAACATATCTGCTCATGACCTTCGAAAAATACAATAAAAACTTCAAATTTGCTGAGTATATAAATTGAATAGACGTTACACAAGGTTGGATGTCCATTCTTTAAGTTAACAGTTAATTGAATTGATAAAGACGACGATGTTAAGGTATCTTTATTAAATTGACAATAGTTACTATGTAATGAATAATATTCTGGAAAAAATGTCAACACAAGGCTGAATAAACTAGTTAGACTTTTTGAATCTGCCAGTGTAACGTCCAATTATAAGTAACGTTGCTTTTGTGAATGTAATTATAATCCAGAAAACTAGCCAGACAGCCACCATACTAAAACATTTTTGACACGATTAACATCAAATTTTAGTCACTTTTAATTCACATTAAATTGATTGTTCACAAAATCCATGACATACATATATGTACATTTAAACATTTAGATAAAACATTAATGCCATTTGGCCACATTACTTTCATGAAACGTTGGAAATAAATCAATGCCCTTCATCAAAGATGGACGTGGACGAGTTTCAACTTCTCCATCACCATTTTCATTCGAGGATTGATCAACTTCTACTTGAACAGATGGGGATACTAAATATTTTGTTGAAAGATCCATTTTTACTTGACTTGCTGGGGTGAGTTGGCTGGCCCCAGGTAATCCTGGAGGAAATGCAACCAATTTTCCAGTTGGATAGCCTTGTTGCGTTTGATATGGATTTATCGGTGGATAAAACGGAGCTCCCATATACATTGGCATTAGCATAGGAACAGGAGCATAGCTATAAAAGGCTGGCTGCTGTGACATGTAACCACTTGGCAAACCTGGATACCAAAATGAGCCCGGCACGAGACCTGAGAAAAACGTTGGCCAAGTTGGCATGTTCATCGGACTAGCTTTATTGACATGAAAATAATTTTCTCTTGGAACTGCGGTGATATTTTTTGGGCTACAACGTGCCCGTGCAATAGATCTGCATTTCCGTTTTACATGGTCAAAATGACGACCTGGAGGACAACACCTCTTTGTTGAGTACAGTTGTCTGAAATGAGAAATGAATGTATTAATTTTAATCGTAAGTTCATCAACTTTTTGTTTTAATATATTTAACTCAACTCACTTCCAACAGTGATGATAAGCGTTGCACTCAATTTCACTGATCGGGAAATCACCAGAGACTTCACACCGAATTGGAACATAACGAGTAGGGGACTTGGGTAAAAGGGAACACCAGGATCGTAGAGGTGAAGGGAGAACACTGTGTCTTCGAACAAGCACATGTTTAAATCCTTTTGCAGGTCCAAAATCGTCATAATATTCGGAAAGGTAAGTAACATCAATTGGATTATCTCTATGATCTTCTCCTTGGTTATGAGTTTCAACTAAATTTTGAATGCCATATTTGGTAAAATAGTGACCACTTGTGAAAGAGTTGAGATGGATGGGAGTGAGGATTAGTAAAATGGAAAATAATTGGTTTTGGGGTGATTTGAGCACCATGGTGAATAAGCTAATGCAAAAAGGAATATCCACCCGACAAGTTATCAAATGACTTTGTACTCATTAACAGTGGAGGATAATTAGAAGCTAATCTTGTAAGTTTAATCATGTTAATTATGTTTTGTGCCAATAATCACATTAGCGACACAATGGTGGGAGTGAATATACGTGAAAAGCTATTTAATATTGTTTGTTTTTTCACTCAAAAGCATTTACTTCATTTCTTGCACAATGTTTCTACAAATAATTGAAAATATCAGGATTTATTTATTTGGAGTACATGATAAGCGTATTTGTAGTAAAACACGCAGTTTGATAGATAAACTTTAATTATATAGAAAAGAGTATACTATGCGATCGTAAGCCAACGTTCTCCTAATACAGCTTCCAAGCAGCTTGATCAAAAATGTGTGCACTGCCACATTGGCTTTTTAGAACATCTTTTAATTCAAAAACTTCTGATTGATGACATTCGAAGGATATTTTGAACCTTAATCTCATTCATTAGGCTACACCAATTTCATGAAAAGCTGGATTCATATCAATGTCAGTTTTCGACGAAGGGTAATGATGGGTTTCATGAAAAGATCGATTTAATTTCCTGCCATTTTGTGAAGATGGTGGATAATCAGTTTCAACTTTTACGAAGCGAGCGTCTCCATTTTCATTAAATGCTGGATTCAAATCAAAGTCCGATTTTGAAGAAGGATGATGATTATAGGGTTTAAATCCTGTGCCGCCATCATCATAATTGTGTTTTAGATTCCTCGGATTTAAATCAATGGCTTTGTTTGAGGTTGGAATGTGACCGGTTTTAACTTTCACCACGCTATTTTCTACATTTTCATTAAATGCTGGATTCAAATCAAAGTTCGATTTTGAAGAAGGATGATTATTGTGGGACTTAGCTCCTGCGCCACCTTCATCAATTTCTTTTAAATTCCTCGGATTTAAATCAATGCCCTTTATTGAGGACGGCGGGTGATCGGTTTTAATTTTTGCGACGTCTTCTCCATTTAAATTAAAAGCTGGATTCAAATCAAAGTCCGATTTTGAAGAAGGATGATTATTGTGGGGTTTAACTCCTGTGCCGCCACTACTATCATTTTCTTTTAAATTCCTCGCATTTAGATCAATGCCTTTCTTTGAGGGTGGAAGGTGGTCGGTGACTACTTTTGCGACACCTTCTCCATTTTCATTAAATGCTGGATTTAGATCAGTAGTCTTTATCGAGGAAGGACTGTGACGGATTTTTACTCCACCGACGCCCACATCATCATTGCCTTTGAAATTCCTCGGTTTTAAATCAAAGCCCTTCTTTGAGGGTGGGATGGGACTGGTTTTGACTTTCACAATGTCGCCTTCTCCATTTTCATGAAATGCTGGATTTAAATCAGTGACCTTTTTTGAGGAAGGATTGTGATGGGTTTTTACTACAACATTACCACCATTATTTTCTTTTAGATTCCTTGGATTTAAACCAATGGTCATTTTTGAGGGCGGTAGATGATCCGTTTTAACATTTGCGACGTCATCTCCATTTTCAATAAACGCTGGATTCAAATCAAAGTCCGATTTTGAAGAAGGGTGATGATTATGATGTTTAACTCCTGTGCCGTCACCATCAGTTTGTTTGAAAGCCCTTGGATTTAAATCAATCCCTTCCTTTGAGGGCGGAAGGTGGTTAGTTTTAACTTTCGCGACTCCTTCTCCATTTTCATTAAAGTCTGGATTTAGATCAGTATTCTTTATCGAGGAAGGACTGTGACGGCTTTTTACTCCACCGACGCCCCCATCATCAATTCCTTTTAAATTTCTCGCATTTAAATCAATACCATTTTTTGAGGACGGTAGGTGAAGGTGATTAGTTTTAACATTTGCGACGCCATCTCCATTTTCATTAAATGTTGGAGTCAAATCAAAAACCGACTTTGAAGAAGGATGATGAGAATAGGGTTCAACTTCTCTATCGCCACCATCATCATTTCCTTTGAAATTTCTCGCATTTAAGTCAATGCCTTTCTTTGAGGGTGGGATGTGACTAGTTTTGCCTTTCACGATGTCCCCTTCTTCATGTTCATTAAATGCTGGATCTAGATCAATGTTCTTTTTTGAGGATGAATTATGATTGAGTTTTGCCCCAACGAGACCACTTTCTTTGAAATTCCTCGAGTTTACATCAATGCCCTTTTTTGAGGACGGGAGGTGGAGGTGATCAGTTTTAACATTTTCGACGCCATCTCCATTTTCATTAAATGCTGGATTCAAATCAAAAACCGATTTTGAAGAAGGATGACGATTATGTGGTTTAACTTCTCTATCGCCACCATCATCATTTCCTTTTAAATTCCTTGCATTTAAACCAATGCCTTTATTTGAGTGCGGAAGGTGATCGGTTTTAACTTTTACGATGCCAGCTTTTCCATTTTCATTAAATGTTGGATTTAAATCAATGTCCTTGTTGGATGAAGGAGTGCGATGGGCGTTAGCTCCTGTGCCACTGCCACCACCGTCCTCAATTTCCTGAAATGTCGGTTTCGAATCAACCAATTTTTTTGACGACGTGTGGTGATGGGTTTTAACTCCAACGACATCAGTTTCTTTTAAATTCCTTGCACTTAATTCAATATCATTTTTTAATGATGGATAGTGATGGCTTTTAATTTCTACTCTGATCTTTTCTCCATTTTCATGGAATACTGGATTTAACTCAACTTCTTTCTTAAACATAGTATTTTGACTGGTTTCCATTCCTCCGCCGCTAATTTCATTTTCATTAAATTTTGGATGTAGATCTATAAATATTTTAGATGACTTATTGAAATGTATTTTCCCTCCTTCACCTTCAATTTCTCTAAATGTTGGAAATAAGTCGACTCCCTTTTTGGAGGACATATTGTGCGGCCCCTTTCCTCCTTCAATTTCTCTAAATGTTGGAAATAAGTCGACTCCCTTTTTGGACGAAGTCTTGTGGGGCCCCTTGCCTCCTTCATTTTCTCGAAACGTTGGAAATAAGTCGACTTCCTTTTTGGATGACATATTTTGATGCGCCTTTCCTCCTTCAGTTTCTCTAAACGTTGGAAATAAGTCGACTCCCTTTTTGGACGAAGTATTGTGGGGCCCCTTGCCTCCTTCATTTTCTCGGAACGTTGGAAATAAGTCGACCCCCTTTTTGGATGACTTATTGGAGGACCCCTTCCCTCCTTCAGTTTCCCGAAACGACGGAAATAAGTCGACTCCCTTTTTGGACGAAGTATTGTGGGGCCCCTTGCCTCCTTCATTTTCTCGGAACGTTGGAAATAAGTCGACCATATGTATTGAGGATTTTTTGTGACCTTGTAAGTATCTTGGTTCACCAAATTTAGTATGATCCCATGTTTGTGATGGCCGCCTATGCACATCCATCTCTGAAGGAAAATCGACTTTTAGTTGTCCTGGTAACATTAATGGTAGAACAGGAACTGGAACTTGTTCTACTCCTGATATTGCTGCGAAGTATGAATAAGGTTGTCTACTCCCAGGTAAACCTCGAGGAAAGCCAATCATTGTTCCAGTTTGTAGTAAATTTTGATATGGAATCGGATATGGAACTTGAGGTGGATAAAACGGAACACCCATGTACATTGGTAATGGCATAACCATGGGAACTGGATATGGGACCCAAGGAAACGGTTGCTGCATATAGTTCCCATTTTGCACATTTGGATACGAATATGGTCCAGGCATGCTACCTGGTATAAAATTTGGCCAAGGTGGTATTCCCATTGGAATTCCTCCAGAAGTGGCATTGGATTTATTTACGGTAAGCTGTTCTTGTCCTTGTGACACTGTAGCATTTTTATTAGAAGAATTACTATGTCCACAACGTGCTTTTCTACTAGATATGCATTTCCATTTCAATTGGTCAAAATGACGACCTGGAGGACAACACTTTTTTACTGAATGGAGTTGCCTAGAATGAGTAAATAAAAATAGTTTCAACCGATTGCTATTAAATTGATCTATTTTTTTTAATCAACTCACTTTACACAATGATGATAAGCTTTGCACTCATTTTCACTAATGGGGTAGTCACCCGATATTTCACACAAAATTGGAATATAGCGTATTGGAGACTTAGGTAAAAGGGAACACCAGGAACGTAGGAGCGACGACGGGAAAGCGGCATTGTCTTTTTGAACGTTTCGACTATCTTTTTTGGTAACATGGTAACCATTTGAGGGAGAAATGTAATGGATAGGAATATATATCAATAGAAAGAAAATTGCGTGGTTTTGGGGTAACTTGAGATACATGCTGATTTTCAGCGAGCTAACGTCATAAAGAGATTTTTTTATATGGGAAATAATTAATCTCATTAATATAAAGACTAATTAAGCTATAAACTTGTAGCACTATAACTTTAATTATATTTTTTATATTGCTATTTTACCACATACGTATATATTTGTGCATATGAAAAAATATTTAACATTTTCTGCTGATTTTTTTAATTATTAAAATTTTCTGGTTAACATTGACTAGTGTTCTACACAGACCTTATCTAGTCCCGAGGCCATAAGGCTGCAGTAGCATAGTTATTTATGTAAAAGAATGATCCCTCAAGTGCAACATCTTTTTCAAGGGCATAAGGTCCAATACTTAATTTTATGGCGTTTATACATCGAATCCGTTGTCGGATTTCTTTCAAGTCCTTCCTACTTGTCACAGTTCGCATGCTCATTCTGCCTGGGTGGAACATTCCGATTCGGATTGCCTCTTCAATTTTTCCCATTCCTTTTGTTAGATAAGTGATGGCGTAAAAGCTGTAAGCGACTCTTACGAAGCTCAGCTACATAAAAAAATAGCAGTTACCGTGAGCAATTCACTCGTATAATTATAACTTTATAACTTTCAATTAACTACAAAATTTTACCATTATGTCGATGAATAATGAAGCACCAGAATCCAAACCGCTATCTCGTACTGTCAACGTTGTAAATGTTTCTGCCATTTGTTGTATTGTAAGTATACCATGAAGCATCAGAGTCGGAAACTTTACAAGTTTATTTACTTCCCGAATAGCCATAAACAGATTTGTGTAGCGTTTTATCATCTTCCGAATGTTTTCGCAGGGTATTGCATTTTCCCTCGTTTGAGTGACCAAATCATTAGCTATAATTTCCAGTACTTCGCCAACCCAGTAAGCAAGACATGCTGGGAAAACCAAGAGAAATGCTATGCACATGTTTGCTCCGATGACGGTGAGTGATACAAAGAGCCAATTTATTAGACGATTTAATGGGTTATGGAACTTAGCGGGAAGTCGTGCATAGATCTGGGTAAACTCATCCATTCCAGGCCAAACCGAATTTATGAGAAAGTACATTAAAGATAATTGAACAATGGATTCGTTGAAAGGAAGCATTCTGATGGACCTCCTTCCACTTTTGATGTTCGCATTGTTTTTGGTTTCCTCAGCAATTTGGTAAAAGAGCACTCGAGCAGCTTGGTGAAAGGATTTGTTGAGGAGGAGAAGGTCGACAGGGATATAAGCCAAGTAGAGAAGGAGCCACATGAAGACATCAATATAAGCCAGGGCACGAATATTTGATTGATCTCCAGTAAGTTCCGCTGATAACTCGCGGAAGCGACAAAATATGTAGTAGACTGAGTGGGAGTAAGCAACAGCTCGAGATATTATAAAGAAGATGAGTAGAAAAAGCCAGTTTCCTAAAGATATGTCCTTAAATCCGAGGGGACAAAAGCACACATTTCTGTAGTGGCTCAGAATGAAGGACAAGTCCCCTTTAGGTAATAATTCCTTTAATTTTGAATAAATGGTTGTACACGGAACTTCAAATGAAGATGCCATGTTGAGAGTTGATGTACTTGTATTGTTTCAGTTAAGTCAGTTGTCAACTAAGGTGACTCATATATGCAAATTGTGTAAACTGGAACACACGCTTAAGACCAGCTAGTTAGTAATGAGTATCAACTTAGCCTTTAGACAAAAACAAGGAATGTAATTTACAGAATCTTTTGTCATAAACTGATCCAGACTCCAGACATGTTATGGATGTGACGGAATATCTTGATACTAGAATAGAGCAAAACAAACACGTTTGTATATGACATAAATAAAAATGCATAACTGTGACAAATGTGGAAGCTATTTTACTGCGTCTCTGAAAAAGTAAACAAATAAAAGCTTAAATTCATATCTCTGCTTTCCACGTGCATTTTATTGCTTATTAAACCCTTTTTTGTGGCAATACAGTCTAAGGTAAAAAAGCAACAACATAACACTGCATATGAAATCGCTTTCACAAATTGGCAAAATTATTGGAAAAAATTGGCAAGGTTGTAAAATTGCATTTCCAAACTCTAGTAAGCATGTTAGTAGGCACAATGTTCACGATCAAGAAGATTGATAGCAGTGCATTATGCCATTCATACATACTAGCATGTGTTAGAGTTAGACAATACATGTAGATGTACGTAAGTGAAAAATAAAAATTTGATTGCCGTTATTATACCGTTAAAATTTTTATACATCAACTATTATCAGTTCATTATATTTGTCTTATGTTTTATCAATTACGTTGTAAATGGATCAAATACAGAAACAAAATAAAATATTTTGCCTTTAGAATTGTTTTCCTTCTCACAAATAGCAAGTCGTATTGATATCGAAATTAGTTTAAGGATATTACGACTCAATTTTCAGAATTACTATTTTATTACAATGAGTAATTGTATATTTAAGTCATTTGGGGTACACACATGCATTGCATTTGAAAGAAATAAGGTTATGTTACTTTTTTATTAGCGTTTTCATTTAATTGGGGTAACATGAGAGTCGGACAAAGTGCATTGAATAATTGGTGGGGTTCCTTCATCATTCCCCAGCGATGTTGTTCATGATGACTGTCCTTCATCTCATCCTTGGTAAAAACAAGTAGTGACATGACATGATGTCTCCGATGATATATAATTTTACTAAAGTGTAGCACAAATTGGTCCAACTAGTTAATCCGCTGACTAATAAGAAAACCCTTAAAACCAGACTTCTTGGAATCGACTTTGAGTGTGTGTAATAATTGTAAAAAAATGCATTGTTTATTGTTATTCAACATATAATCTGTTTTTTTTTTCTAAGTGGACACTTGATATAGGTAAACATGTATGTATGTGTGTATGAATATATTCAGTGCATGTTCTTGTACAATCTTAAATCACATATGCATGAAATCAAACCCTTTCTCATAAATTATTCTGGAAAATGTAACCCTTTTATTCATATTGTTTGTAATATGCGTATGCAGCATTTTTTTAGCATAAAAGTCTACATTAAAAATTTGGGAAGGTCTTTCACCAGCTCTCGGTATACCAATGAGCCATTCGTCATTTATCATCATCATCATTGGTACTAACAAAGTCCTTCACAAAAAAGCAGAAACGAAGTTTCCTTTCCTTCTTAAATAATCTGATACTTGTCACTCAGTCTCATTCAAGTTTTGTCTCCCGACTTTGAAACTTCAAAACCAGCAGACGAGTATTCTGAAGAAAATAATAAAAAAAAATCCTACATATTTATATAATTTTTTTTGCACTGTTTACCCAGTTGAAAAAAATGCAGGAAAAGTTAGCCATACCAAACAATCCTTCCTCTCAGGAAGTGGAGATGTCCATTGCCACTCTATTTGCTCCAGAGAAAGAGCCCCTGAGCGATGCTCTTGTCCCCCTATTTCAATCCAATCCGCCGCCAACATCACTAGAACGTTGCCAATTGTCCTTTAACAATGCTAACAACGTTTTAGTAATATGCAAAAAGAAATATTTGCAAGCATTGGCCCAGCAATACGTGTTAAAAAGTAGTGGTGGATTTCTCCCCTTAAAGTTTCTTTTAAAATATGACCTTGCCAACGCGATGAAGGAAGCTGAAACTCAAGCATTTGACTTTTGGTCCATTCTTGAAAAGAACCCGATGGACGATGAGTGGAAACAGAACAAAGAACGTCTCAAAAAATATATTTCGGAAGTCAACTCTGCAGTGCAAATTAAAAATGCAAGCAACCACACTCTTCATGCTGCGGGAGTCCGGAATAAAATTAGAGAAGATTTTCAAGAATTATTTGAGGTCACCCACCAGTTTTTATGCAGTACCCCACCAGAAAGCTTGGAAAATGGAAAGGGGAAGGACTCTTGTCGTAAATTCTACGACCATGAAATCCTGAAAAACATTGTGAGTTGCACGGTTTCGCAAGTGACCCAATTATGCGAAAAATTTACTGTCAAGTTGAACCCATTTTACGAAAAAGGGTTAGAATCTGATAAAATGTTTGCCCAACTCAAAGAGCACGCTCATAATTGGGGAAATAGTCTTGTGGAAAGAAACTACAAGTATATGACCACCATTCAAGAATATATGAACTCCTCCATCATTTCCAAGTTTGTGGCTGAATCTCAATCTGAACTTGGAATGGATGGAACACAAGAAAGACGACCAATTGGTTTTAAAGCAGCTCAGCAACGAATTAAAAGCAAATTAAAAGAGTTGATCAGTCCTTATCTAAATGAAGTCTACCAGATTTGCAATGAATTTGCCTTGGAAACTAGCCAACAGTTTTTGGAGCACTACAAGCAAGTTCTTGTCAAGAAAAAGGATGAACTGTATGAAGATGCTATGGGAAGATGGCGAACAAGTTGCTACAAACTAATAAAAATACACAATGACAAAATGAAAGGAAAGATTTCTACCGAGTGTACAAGTACACCCCAATTTGTACTAGATATATATGAAAAGCATTTAGAAGCAGCACTGGAGTCGGCAAAGATTGAAGCTGAAGGTAAATGGGATAGTCATTTTTATTTTTATTTGTTCAAATTGGGTTTCATTACGTTTTAAAGAAATGATGTGTGAAATGGTTCATTCTGTATTTATAGAGAATATACTTGGAATTGGAATCAACGAGGAGCCAGTAATGATTTGTGGTAATCCAAGTGATGATAAAGAGACCGAGGAAAGTTTCTCTTTGCTAGCATTGAAACCAACAACACCACCACAGAAGTCTCTTTCAAATAATAATGTCAACAATTCAGGTTAGCGCATTATAATTTCATTGTTGTAAAATCCCCATAATATTGAATCTAATTAAAAAATTGAATTTAAAATTTTTAGATGGACGAAGAAGTAAAAATGGTCACCATATAATAAGTCCAAATGCTACTACCACTTCTTCTGCTGTTGTCCGCTATAACGATGGCTATAATGGAGACAATGGACGGAATAATAAACGTCGCAAATCTTAACAATGATATGTTTTCACATTTACTCTATTTCTAGCTCGATATTATTTTCCGCTGTGTTGAAAGTTATCATTGCATTTTTTCATAATTAGCTTTTTAACTTGTATTTTAATTTGATTTTCAAATTTGTTTGTTCTTTTTCAGTTTTATTTAAATCAGTTTTTTTGTGAAAATGAACCACATTGTTTGTACGTGTTCATGTGAATGAGTTCTTAATTATAATTGTAGCTATAATTAATGTACCAAACCAATACTCTTTCGGCCTCATATCACCCCATTCCACCAACTTCTTTTTTTGCTCAAATCATTTAATTTTATGAGAATGACATGTTCCAAATAAATGTTATATTGTATTCCATACGCACATAGTTGATCGAAAACAATTGACATGATTATTCTTAATCAATACACTGTATTAAGTAGCCGCAATGCATCTTTCAAGGTTAGGGATTAGGTCTTTAATATGTACATATGTATATTCCATAAGGCAAAAAGAAATAGTTTCAGGTCTATTATTCAGACTCAGACCATATTTATTCAATTTTCATATACATATTTAATACAAATCTATTACAGTCAAATATTGTACATTTAAGCCATTTAAAGTAGTAACAAGTACATGCATTACAATTAAAGATTAATTAAAAATATTTTATTCAACGGTATTCAGTAAACTGGATGACTGGGGTAACCGGAGACTGAGAGTCAAACAAAGTGCATTGGGTATTTGCTCATGTTCTTGCGTTCCAACAATCTGTTCAAGTTCTCTATTGTAGGCTCGCCGTACTTTGACCTAGAAATAATAAAATAATAATGCAGTTTTAATTTACAACTCATTCAGTTTTCTTTGCAAAAAAATATAGCAAAACTTTAAAAATAAAAGCTTACTCAAATCCCTCACAAAGTTTCTTGGCTCTGTCAGCAGCCAAATGAGCGTAGTAAGTTGGTGCAGGCATTTTCACACTCTTTGTACATCTGACATACATGTAGCAAAGCGTGTAGGCTAGCGACTGTAATTCATCCTGACTAAAGTCGCTATCGTCCCACAGCACATGATAACGTGAGGGTCGACTAGTGCCCATCATTCCATGATGGGAGAGCAGGATAAAGTCGGTTTCACATGAATGTACAATCTCCTTATCGACCACGGTGCCTGCAGGCGCGTTTTCAATTCTTCCTGGTCCAGACTCCCAGAAAATTCTTGTTTTATGGCGCTACATTTAAATAATTAACACAAAGTTAGATAACCTTATTTAAACTTCAAGTTTCTAACAAACATTTAAATAAAGCTTATCACCTTCTGAACCGTAATAAATGTTATCTTAGGTTCATAATCCTTTTCAATCTTCATACAAGCCCTCCTTATAGCATTCATTTCAATATGGAGCACCTCCGGAAACTGCCCCTCTCCGACTCCATCCCTAAAATAAATTATTTTCCTCGGATACATCCCCTTCGAGCTCTTCTCAAAGCACTTCAGCATTTTCTCCACAATCGCCTCCAAATCTTGAATCACCTCAGCCGCCCCCGCACCAGCCTTCCTCTGAGCTCTCATCTCTGTCATATAAGGCATACAAGTCTTATCCAAACTCCCCGTCACCGCCGCATAGCTTGGCATTACAAACTCCTCTCCATTCACTGTCTTCTTACTTCCCGGTGGTGGATGGGTGACATCAGCCCCCAAAATCATTATAGGACAGTCCGACAGCAAATTGCAAAACTGATTGGCTTTCTCCGGTTCCAGCAATGGCTCTACAGTCACATAATTGATCCCACCCAATTTACTGTTAATTTTTGACACAATATTTTCCATAATGGAGTCCTTCAGTTGAATCACATTTTTCTCCGCCACGCATTGAGTCAGCATTCCACACTCCCCTTCCGCCGCGTGTTTGATATGTCCATACACTGGGCTCCCTTTCTTCGGAAATACCACAACACACAAATCACAGCCCTTGAAATCGCCTTTAAAGTATTTTTCCAAATCCCTTGCATTTTCCTCAGGTCCGAAATATTTTCTATCTTTCTTATCAACGATAATTGGATTGGCCTTTCCTTGAAATTTCATCCCCTTTGCTTCCCCATTTTCCATCAGCTCGTTGGCGAAATCTTCAACCTCCTTTTGCCCCACCCTCGTACATCCAAATACCAAAACGCCCCATTTTTTCACGCTTGCCGGTTTATAAAAGTGAAACTCGTCTCTGATATTCCACTGGCCATTCTCGGGATTTATGTGAGCAATTTTCTGGGGGCTCTCTTTTTTCTCTCCATATCGTAATGTGGGTGGAACTAGTACCCGGACCTTCATTTTCAACATTTGGTCCGCCACTTGAACACCAAGTCCCCCAAGTACCCGATTTTCCTTCAGATTCATCGCCTTCATTCTTTTGTCAATGTCCTCAACAGTTTCCCTGGGACTTCTTTCAGCAAAATTCAACATGTTTGTGGTTTGATCCCCGTTCAGTCTCCGGTTGTAGCTTTGACCTGATTTGATGACACACAGTTCAGCGGGCACATAACGCCTCTCCCGGATTTCTAGAACAGGACCGTCTGGGTATTCAAGCGTGTGGCCGTAGCGTTCCTTGTAGTATTGGAATACTGACACTTCCTTGTTTATACCCTTGTCCTTGTCCACCCAACGAAACTTGAGAGTTTTGGCACTTCTCCGTGCGACATCTCGAATGGGACCACTGCGTTTGTTACCATCCATTTCGTACCAAATTTGGCATGCTGTTTTAAATATAAAAGATAAATATGTACAAGTTCTTCCTCAAACAAATGTAAGTTTTCATTTAACTAATTTGTAATCTAATTTTACTTCTGAGTAAAGAGCGCGCTTCATCCAAGTCGTTATCATTCCATCTGCTGACAATGGCACATTTATTCCCGAGTTTTTCGTAGAGGACATCCAACACTCTGCTGTTCACCATGAAAGCACAATTAGCAACTGTAAAAATTAAAACCATTTAGCATTTACCATGTTTACATTTTTGAACAAAAGTTTATAAAAGTATTGATTAAATGCTTACTATCCACGTTGAGATACGGCTTCCATCCCATTGCAATATTTGCTGACTAAAAATTCAATAGAATAATTATTAGGTAAATGAGATGAAGTTACCCGATTTATAGTATAATTAAAGTTTACTTACAATCCCTTTCCAAGCCTCAAGTCCCCCACCCAAAGCCACCTTCTGTTTTTCATCACAAGGCACCATGGTCGACCTCCCCACCGAAAAATACTGGAAATTCGGCATACTCCTCACAAACGTATTAAAAGCAGCCTCGAAACTCTGCTTCATTTCCGCCGTGAATTGAAATCTTTTCAAGGACCCATGTGTCTTTACATATTTCGCAATTTCTTGAGTATCAATTGTATGAATTTTCCCAGTGGCTTTATCAATTGTCGGCTGAATTGTCACTTGTACAGTGGCATTATCATCGTCTTGAAACAAATTTGCTTTGCGAAGCTCGTCAAATGTCACTTTATGTTGAGCCTCAATCCCAACATCTTTCAACAGCTTGGTTGAGTACAGATTGTACCTTTCATCTACAGCAATAGCTTGATGACCAGAATTCCCCCGGATTTTTGGGATGAGGTAGTCTAAGATGGCTTTGATGAGATGTTTTGGAAGGTTTTTGGAAGCAGGTTTCGCACCACTCTTCTTGTCACCTTCTTCGAGTGTCACAGCGGCTCCTCCACTGGCCCCTCTATCTTTTCGCCTTTTATCGATATCGTAACTAATGTCGTAATGGTACAGCGTGGGTATGGGAAAAGAGTAGTTTTCAGTTTTCATGGAAGGCTCGATAAGAAAGTGGTTCACAGACACGTCAATTTTCTTAAGCGCCCACTTCCCTATGGAACCAGTGTACTTTTGTATTTCCACATCTTCTTGTTTCTCAGGAAGAGCTTTCCAGCCGACCTGGTGACTGGGAAGGTTTTGCTGTTCAGGAGTATATGTTTCTTTATAGGGGCCGATGGGATAAGGATCCGAAGTTCTGAGATAAATGGGAACACTTCCTCCACCTCTACGGGAGCCCCTTCCTCCACCTCTACGGGAGCCCCTTCCTCCACCTCTACTGGAGCCCCTTCCTCTGAAAAAACCACCTCTAGCTCTGTCACCACCTCCTCTTTGATAGCTACCACGATCGCCTCTACCACCATCACCGCTTTCCCCATGATCACCTCCGCGGTCCTGTCTGCCTCCTCTGCTATGACTATGACCACCTCTTCCGCCACCCCGTCCATGTACTCTACCACCACGACCCCTTTGCCAACTTGAACCTTTAATTAAAAGTAATTTATCCATGAAAATTGTGAATCAATAAAACAAACTATAAAAAGCTCCTTTGGTCTATAACTATAAATTACTAAGTTCTACTCACCTCCTCTATCCATAACGTTTGCACTGCTGCACCAAGAAATGAAACCTTATTCTTTTTCGTCTTAGCCAACTAAAAAGTCGTTGCTTCAAGTTGCCTAATTTTTGAAGAATAATATTTCCTTGTGTCCACAAATTAAATTATTTTAAAAATCAACAAAAAAATGATTAGCCTGTAATATATATGATTGTAGAATTTTGCAATCAGCTGAGTAAGAATTTAAACTACTAGTTCGAGACTGTTGACTTGTGAAGCCACATTGACAACTGAATGGGTACTGATGCTCGCTGAGCTTTTATACGCTGCGTCTGTGTACTGAATGCAGAATTCGTTTCTCTAAAAAAACCGAAAGATTTTTCGTAGAAAAACGTTTTTACGTTTTTTTTTTCGAATTGGTGAAAAGGCATTACATGGAGGTGGCAGTCAGCCAAAAAATAAGAAACAGAAGAAGCCGAAGAAAAAGTGTTATATGAGGTGGCATACTATTTCAATGTTAAAATATAAACCACGTTCATTCTAATAAAAGACTTCAGTAGCAATTTTCAATGCAAGACGCAGACAGACTATCATCTTACTTTGCCAATTGTGGGGAACGGTGGTGGTGGTGGTGAACGTTCAGATTTCAGCACATAAATTTCGGAACATGCAAGCTTGAACGTTACATG